>WNWK01012427.1:0-59718 GCA_009830355.1 Cherax destructor | reverse complement strand
ATAAATAAAGAAGTCCTCAGGTTTTTCTTCAACCTATATATTTTTGGGTTAGGCCTCTTTCAGATTATGCTGACATTTTTGGGTCACCGTATTCCCAGAATGGATATAAATGCACGGGAAAAAACGTACAGAGGAGGATACGGATCCCATGTTAAAAAAATTTTCCCCTTATGAGGATAGACTGAGGGTTTTTGAATCTGACTTTTAGAAAGGCGTAGAATTAGGGGGTTGATTGAGGTGTATAAATGGAAAACAGGAATAAAAAAAGGGGGATGAAAAAATAGCGTGCTGAAAATACCCAGCCAAAACAGGACTCGCAGAAAATGGTTTCAAGTTGGAAAAGTTCAGATTCAGGCTTACGAATTTACTAACTTTTTTCACTAAGGTGTTTGTGGAGGTAGATCATGGTAATGAATATGATATTGTGAAAATGGACTTCAGTAAGGCTTTCGATAGAGTTCCACATCAGAGGCTATTGAGGAAACTTAAGGCACACGAAATAGGAGAAATTTTTTCCTGGGTAGAGGCATGGTTGACAAATAGGCGGCAGAGAGTTTGCATAAATGGAGAGAAATCAGAATGGGGGCACGTCTCAAGCGGTGTTCCACAGGGGTCAGTTTTGGGCCCCCTGTTGTTTACAATTTACATAAACGACATAGATGAGGGAATAAATAGCAACATAATCAAATTTGCTGATGACACCAAAATAGGCCGTCCAATTCATTCTAATGAGGACATTAAAGCACTCCAGGATGATTTGAATAGACTGATGCAGTGGTCGGAGAAGTGGCAGATGCAGTTTAATGTAGACAAATGCAAAGTTCTAAAAGTTGGGCAGGACAATAACCATGACACATATAAACTGAATAATGTAGATCTTAATACTTGTGATTGCGAGAAGGATTTAGGAGTTCTGGTTAGCAGTAATCTGAAACCAAGACAACAGTGCATAAGTGTTCGCAATAAAGCTAACAGAATCCTTGGCTTCATATCAAGAAGCATAAATAATAGAAGTCCTCAGGTTGTTCTTCAACTCTATATATCTTTGGTTAGGCCTCATCTAGATTATGCTGCACAGTTCTGGTCACCGTATTACAGAATGGATATAAATGCACTGGAAAACGTACAGAGGAGGATGACAAAGTTGATCCCATGTATCAGAAATCTTCCCTATGAGGATAGACTGAGGGCCCTGAATCTGCACTCTCTAGAAAGGCGTAGAATTAGGGGGGATATGATTGAGGTGTATAAATGGAAAACAGGAATAAATAAAGGGGATGTAAATAGCGTGCTGAAAATATACAGCCAAAACAGGACTCGCAGCAATGGTTTCAAGTTGGAAAAGTTCAGATTCAGGAAGGATATAGGAAAGCACTGGTTTGGTAATAGAGTTGTGGATGAGTGGAACAAACTCTCGAGTACCGTCATAGAAGCTAAGACGTTGTGTAGTTTTAAAAATAGGTTATATAAATGCATGAGTGGGTGTGAGTTGGACCTGACTAGCTTGTGCTACTAGGTCAGATGCCGTACTAATTCCTTAAGTGAAAGTGACCTGACTACCTGGAGTTTACCTGGAAAGGGTTAACTCCAGGTGGTCGGGTCTAAGTAGGGAAGTGATGGACCTGCCTTCCATGGGTCAGTAGGCCTGCTGCAGTGTTCCTCTTTTATTATGTTCTTTTAAAGGAGCATGAAGTATGGTGAAGGAGTATGAAGTATGATGAAGGAATATAAAGTATGATGGAGTATGAAGTATGGTGAATGAGTATGAAGTATGATGAATGAGTATGAAGTATGATAAAGGAGTATGAAGTATGGTGAAGGAGTGGAGTATGGTGAAGTATGATGAAGGAATATGATGAAATATAATGCAAGAGTATAAATGAGGATGAGGTGAAGTTTAAGACAAAACAGACACACTGGTAGACACAACAGATGGTAACAAATGTGCTTTATTACCCCGAGGGAGAGGGGAAGGAAGAGGGGAGGAAGAAGGGAAAGGAGGGAGGGAAGAAAGGAGAGAGGGAATTAAGAAAGGGGATGAACTCTCCAGCCTTCTCATTCTTACCTATCATTATCTTATAGTGAAAGGAATCCGTCCATCATCATTACATCTCTCTTTCTCTCTCTGTCTCTTATCATCTCTCCCTCCCCAGATCACTAGGGGAGTAGAGACCCCTCACCTAACACGTTATTGTACAGAAACCTTTCACCCTAACACACTAGTGGGTAGAGACCCCATACCCCAACAATATGGAGTAGACACCTCTCACACCAACACACTAGTGCAAGAAACGTCTTTCTCGTGTGTTAAGTATGACATGGAGAGGGAGCCTAGACACAGGGGTCTTCCCACACTCACTAAAAACAAGAGACATAGCCCCACTCCACAAAGATGACATCAAAGCAATAGCAAAGAATTACAGACTAATAGCACTTACATCCCACATCATAAAAATCTTTGAAAGGGTTCTAAGAAGCAAGATCGTCAACCACTTAGATACCCATCAGTTACACAACCCAGGGCAACACGGGTTTAGAGCACATCGCTCCTGCCTGTCCCAGCTACTGGACCACTATGACATGGTCTTGGATGCACTGGAGGACAAACAAAATACAGATGCAGTATACACAGACTTTGCGAAAGCCTTCGAGAAGTGTGACCATGGTGTAATAACACACAACATTAGAGCTCTATTCCTTAAGGTACAGTACTCTCCCCCATCCTTTTCCTCATTCTTATATCTGATAAAGACAGAGATGTAAACCATAGTACCGTGTCTTCCACTGCACAGCATACTAGAATTTACAGGAGAGTGTCATCCACTTGGAGATGTAAATCTCCAAGCGGAGATTTACAGTGTCAAAAAACAATATGAAGTTCAATGAGGACAAATTTCAGTTACTCTGTTATGGAAAACTTGTGGAAATAAAAGCTAGATCAGAGTATAAAACAAATTCTAACCTCTTAACAGAGCGGAAAACTAATGTGAAAGTCGTAGGAGCGATGGCAGAGGATATCACTTTCAAAAATCCCATAATGTCATTATCACATCTGTTAGGAAAACGATAGGATGGATAAGGAGAACTTTCAAAACAAGGGATGCCAAGCCTGTGAGGATCCTCTTTAAGTCACTAAGAACCCCATCGAAGGAAGGCGAAATTGCAGATCTGGAGAATATACGGAGAACCACTGCATGTATAAGTTGAGTCAAGAACCTGAATTACTGGGACCGTTTGAAGTCCCTTAACCTGTACTCCCTGGAACGCAGTGAAAAAGATATATGATAATATACACCTGGAAAATACTAGAGGAACTAGTCCCAAATCTACACACACAAATCACTTCTTACGAAAGCAAAAGACGCGGCAGGCGGTGCAACATCTCCCCCCCCCATTGAAAAGCAGAGGTACCATGAGTACACTAAACTGCCTCCCAACATACATAAAGAAAATTACCAATAGGAATCTGGCTGTCTTCAAGAGGGAGCTTGACGGACACATAAAGGAAGTACCTGATTAGTCGGGCTGTGGTTCATATGTTGGATTGCATGACCAGCAGTAACAGCTTGGTTGATCAGACCCTGATTCACCACGAGGCTTGGTCATGGACCGGGCCGCGGGGGCGTTGACCCTCGGAACCCCCTCCAGGTAGTGAGTAGACACCCTAACCCCTCCACACTAGGGGGTAGACACCCCTAACCCCAACACACTACCTGGGGTGAGTGTTCCAGGGGTCAATGCCCCTGCGGCCAGGTCCATGGCCAGTCCTCGCGGTGGATCAGAGCCTGATCAACTAGGCTGTTACTGCTGGCCGCACGCAATCCAACCTACGAACCACATCCCGGTTGGTCGAGTACCGACTTTAGGTGCCTGTCCAGTACCTTCTTGACAGCCAGGGGTCTATTGGTAATCCCCCTTATGTTTGCTGGGAGGCTGTTAACAGTATTGAGTCCCTGACACTTACTGTTTTCTGTCAGTGTACTCATGGCATCCCTCCTTTTTACTGAGGAGATGTTGTACCGTCTGCCTAGTGTTTTGCTTTCATTAGGAGTGATTTCTGTGGGCAGATTTGGGGTTTAAATTAGAAAGTGCCTTTATCGCCTGCGTTTCAGGGATTACAGGTCTATAGCCTTCAAACGTTCCCAGTAATTGAGATGCTTGACTGAACTTATAGGCGCAGGGTAGGCGGGGGAGGGGGACACTCCTCACTCCCTCATCAACATTTGCCTCAGTAAGGTTCAGTAGCCACTGAGGCATAAGATCAGAAGCAGAGATGACACACGGTGATGGTGGTTCAGCAGGCCGCGGGTTCGATTCCCCGTGCTACAGCCAGAAAGTTCATTTTATTGCCAGTCTCTGGTCAACCTTTGCCAATTACTGTGGTCATCCAACCTTGGTGGTACATTCTATCATTCATGTTTACTGACAAGTGTAGATGTAATTAAGAGAGAGAGAGAGAGAGAGAGAGAGAGAGAGAGAGAGGGGAGAGGAGAGAGGAGAGAAGAGAGGAGAAGAGTGAGGAGTGCTCTCGCTGTCACCGGAGGGGGCACACCACTAACAACCGCCTGCGAGATACCAGGTGCAATTACTGCCACAAGAGGGGATATCAGGAGGACCAGTGTCGGAAGAAAAAGGAACTTGACAGACAGGACCACCTGTTTAGAGACCTGTTCTCGGAACAAACCAGCAGGATCTCTGAATTGGTGAACACACTCACACGTCACCCACTTAGCTACTCCTATCTCAGCCCAACAGGTGGTTTTGTGCCTTATACAAGGCCCCAGACCTACATCCCAGCAGCTGCCTCGGTGCCCTACCTCTCCAAATGGCAGGCACCTTACACGCCTTACTCTCCCACCACCTCCAGCTGAACACATCATGAGGAGACAGTCTATCAGCATCCTGTCGGCCAACATTAGAGGTTTCATTACCAATGTTGGAGAACTCACACACAGTTTTGTGAACACTCGACGTCCCGACATGATAGCTGTTGTTGAAACATTTATGGACGACAGGACTCCAGAAAATTTTGCAAGAATTGCTGGCTACACCTCATGGATGAGAAGAGACACGCAAGGGCAAGGAGGAGGTGTTGCTGTGTGCTTCTCTAAAAGTGTACATGACCAGCACATTGATCTTGTCATCTCTACTCATCTTGAAATGATACTCTTTGGCTATGCATAAACACTAGTACCTCTGTACTATATATGTGCAATGTACAGACCTCAGTGGCAACATGCAAACCCCATCAACTTCCTAATAGAATATGTGGACTTCTTTCTGATCCAACACAACTGTCAACATATCATAATTGTTGGTGGCCTCAACCAACATCTTATACAGAGGGACTTTGATGACCTTGCAGTGTTTGACATGAGAAACTTTGTTCATTTCCCTACTCACATTTCTGGATCTTCCCTTGACCCAGTAGTGAGTGATCTGGCAGAAGGTATAATCACTTGTTAACCCCTCGGCATTGTTGGATCGTCTGACCACAAGGCTGTTTTTACGACATTTAAGATCCCAACAGAACGAGGTGAGGAGTCCACACGCACAACCTGGCTATGGGAAAGAGGTAATTGGCCAACCCTTTGCTCTGAGCTCGCCTCCACCGATTGGAATGCTCTTCTCCAAGGGGATGTTGACAACCAAGTGAAAGCCTTCACTGGACACATCCTTAATCTACAACAGAAACACATCCCTCACCGGCAGTATGTGACGAAGCCTACAGATCAGCCTTGGTTTGGCTTTCGTTGTAGAGTGGCTGCTACTGCTAAGTACAAGGCATGGCGAAGGTATAAGAGACATCCTACTACCTATAACAGGAACTTGCACAGGCAAGCCTGTAGGCATATAGGTGAAGTTCAAAAGTGGACCATCGCTAAATGGAAGGTGGACACAAAAAGAAAGCTAGCATCAGGTAGAGTAGGCTCCAAAACCTGGTGGTCCCTGGTCAAGGACAGACAAGGTTATCTGCCTGATGAACTCATTCCACCTCTAAATCGACAGGATGGAACCACCTCTACTAGTGTCAAGAGAAAGCGAACCTCTTTGCCGAACACTTTGCTACCAAAATGCAAGTTCCTGATCCAGCAAGGGACCCTCCTTGGCTAGCTGCAAGAACTGTGTCAAAACTGTCAGTGGTGACAATAAGGCAGGAGGAGGTGCATTTCCTTCTTAAATCGCTTGACCAAGAAAAGGCTGTGGGCCCAGACAAGTTGAGCCCAAGATTGCTGAGATGATGTGCAGACCAGCTAGCAGCACCTCTAACTCTCGTCTTTCAGCACTGCCTAGTACAGTGTAAATGACCTTCTCTGTGGAAAGAGGCAAATGTAGTCCCTGTTCACAAAAAGAAGAGCAGAACAGAAATCAGCAACTACAAACCAGTGTCACTCCTGTCAATCATTGGCAAGATCCTTGAGACAATAATCTCAAGACAAATGACAGAGTTTTTAGACTACCACTCACTACTTTGTGGCCGTCAATATGGCTTCAGGAAAGGTTACTCTGCTGCTGATCTGTTGTTAAACCTCTCCACTAAATGGCACCAGTCACTGGATGAATCCAAAGTCAGCTGTGTGGTAGCACTGGACATTGCTGGTGCTATCACCGAGTGTGGCACCAGGGCCTCTTGGCAAAACTGCAAGCACTGAGAATTGCAGGCTTTTATGCTTTGTCTCCTCAGTGATTACCTTCATGGTAGATCTCTAAGGGTAGTTCTCAATGGAACAGAATCAGCAAGACATCCTATTGGGGTAAGTGTTCCACAAGAAGTGTGCTGGGACCATTGTTATGGAATGTCTACTTCAATGACCCTCATCTTATCCCAGAATCCAATGCATATGCAGACGACTGTACTCTGACATTTACTTATCCAAGAGAAATTTGAAATTTGACTCCAAACTGGCCATGAAGAACCACGTTGTAAATCTTGCAAACAAGGCATCCTGGAAGCTTACAGCACTTCGCCGTATCTCGCATCTGCTTGACAGTAAGGGATGCAAGATTCTGTATGAGGCACAAGTACGCTCACACCTTGAGTATGCTCCACTTTCTTGGTTTGCCTGCCCCCTCCCCCTTTCCTCTCATCTGCGACTGCTTGACAGAGTAGAGAACAGAGCAAGACGTCTCATCTCTCGCCTGGACCCATCCTGAATAGATCTGTCATTTCAGCAGAGCCTTCAACACAGGAGGGATGTGGGTGGCTTTACTGTTATGTACAAGGCCAACATTGTCAAGGTTCCACACTTGGCTCCACTTTGAGGACAGCGAGAAGCAAGCTTCTATACCACAAGACGGGCAGAAAGCAGCAACTTCACTCTGGCTGTACCCTTCTCCAGAACATCACTTCATCTGAGATCATTTATCCCAGGATGACTCGAGTCTGGAACACATTCGTACATCATTATGAGATAAAGTCAGTTGATCAAATGAAAATGCTGGTCCACAGATGGCTCCAACTTCATCCTGTTCCCTACTTGTATGTTTCATAACAATAAAAATGCTTTCAAATGAGTTGATGAAGGTAACAGCTCTTAGCTTCTCAAGAAAGTTAGGAATCTTAACCTAACCTTGTCAAACCCTGTGTAAAAAAAAGGAGAGAGAGAGAAAGGAGAAGAGAAAGAGGAAGAGAGAGAGGGGAGAGAGAGAGAGAGAGAGAGAGAGAGAGAGAGAGAGAGAGAGAGAGAGAGAGAGAGAGAAAACACAGAGACAGCAACACATTCAGTAGGATGAGATATTAGTGCAAGACTGTACTCCTCTTCTCACCTCTCTCTCTCTCTCTCTCTCTCTCTCTCTCTCTCTCTCTCTCTCTCTCTCTCTCTCTCTATCTACCTATCTAATCGTACACCTCATCTCGAGTGCTAGAACAGACAGAGCCTGACTCTAAAAGAGGAACTCTGTAAGCTAAGTGAGCACAAGTGGAATGTAAGGCGTCAGATGACCTAGTAGTCAAGTTAATAAATGGTAGGTGATAAAATCAAATACAATACACTGTTATAAGAGTAGGTACGACGGGCTTCCCTGTGGTTGTATGCAGTTAAGGGATTAGGGCCAGGAGCTAAGATTAACAACCCCCGTAACTACGAGACTAAGTGATTAAAAATAGAGGAAAATGCACACACACACACACATCGGAAGAGGACCAGGCAGGGCTGCAAACAGACCTGGACAAGCTCGACATCTGGTCTAGCAATTGGCTTCTCGAATTCAATCCCTCCAAATGCAAAGTCATGAGGATCGGAGAAGGGCAAAGAAGACCGCTGACAGAGTACAAGCTAGGCGGACAAAGGCTACAAACCTAGGCAAAGGAGAAAGACCTTGGAGTGAGTATAACGCCAAACACGTCTCCGGAGGCACACATCAACCAGATAACTGCGGCGGCATATGGGCGACTGGCAAACCTAAGATTAGCGTTCCGTTACCTTAACAAGGAATCGTTCAAGACACTGTATACCGTGTACGTCAGGCCCATACTAGAATATGCAGCACCAGTCTGGAACCCACACCTGGTCAAGCACGTAAAGAAACTAGAGAAAGTGCAAAGGTTTGCGACAAGGTTAGTTCCACAACTCAGGGGTCTGTCTTATGAAGAAAGGTTGAGGGAAATAGGACTAACAACACTGGAGGAAAGAAGGGTCAGAGGAGACATGATAACGACATACAAAATACTGCGGGGAATTGACAAGGTAGACAGTGACAGGATGTTTCAGAGAGGGAACACAGAAACAAGGGGACACAACTGGAAGCTGAAGACTCAGATGAGTCAAAGGGATGTCAGGAAGCATTTCTTCAGCCACAGAGTAGTCAGAAAGTGGAATAGTCTAGAGAAAGATATAGTGGAGGCAGGAACCATACATAGTTTTAAGACAAGGTATGATAAAGCTCATGGAGCAGGGAGAGCAGAGACCCAGTAGCAGACAGCGAAGAGGCGGGGCCAGGAGCTGAGTCTCGACCCCTGCAACCACAATTAGGTGGGTACAATTAGGTGAGTACACACACACACACACACACACACTAAAGCAAGCACTGGAGAAATGAGAGCACTGAGGAAGGAACGATGACAAAGGAATGAAGCGAGGCACTGTCTGAGATAATGACTGCTTCATTGTGTGTACTTTCTCCTATACCCTCATGAACGGAAGCACACAGGCACGCAAGCGCTCACATGTATACAAACCACACTTGTAAATACACATACACACACCCTTTTGCATCGCACCTCTTGTCTCGGAGTCTATGTCCACTGTTTCAGTTTGTTGAATCTCTGTTCTCCAAATAGTTTTTCGTGGTTCAGTGTGTTATCAAATCCCTTCAATGTCTTGAATGCCTTCCAGACTTTATATGGACTGTTTCTTGGTGATGGTACGAGTTGATGTTTCTCTGTACCCTCTCATGTCTATGTTCTCATATCGTCTATGTTCTCATGTCGTCTATGTTCTCATGTCGTCTATGTTGTCATGTCGTCTATGTTCTCATGTCGTCTATGTTCTCATGTCGTCTATGTTCTCATGTCGTCTATGTTCTTATGTCGTCTATGTTCTCATGTCGTCTATGTTTATGTCTGTGTCTTAGTGAAGGTAAGTTCTTCACCTACCTCTTTCACACACACACACACATATTTATTATCATAGATATCTCCAGAAACTACAAGATCAACTTACTGATCCCCCAATAGCATCTAGTCTATAATAGATTTTCTAACATATTGTTAGTTATAATTCTAGTCAGGTTATCCTGCATCACATGAGGCTTCTCAGTTGTAATTTTGAATTACAATTAGATGAATACAAACCAACCAAGTAAAAGGTGTCTATTAGCAAGGATATTTAAGATAAATGTAAATTTAATAATTATGGAGATAGGATCCTACACAATTCTTGGTGTATAAATTTAGTGTAGGTTGGTAGACAGCAACCACCCAGGGAGGTACTACCGTCCTACCAAGTGAGTGTAACAAGGAAGTCTGTATTTGTTTTACATGATGGTAGGATTGCTGGTGTCTTTTGTTTGTCTCATAAACATGCAAGATTTCAGGTACGTCTTGCTACTTCTACTTACACTTAGGTCACACTACCCAAACATGTACACGTTTATGTATACACACTCATCTGAGTTTTTTCTTTGATTTTATCTTAATAGTTCTTGTTTTTTTTTACTTTTCCTTTTATATCCATGGGGAAGTGGAATAATAATCTTTCCTCCGTAAGCCATGCGTGTTGTAAAAGTCAACTAAAATGCCGGGAACAATGGGCTAGTAACCCCTTTTCCTGTATAGATTTACTAAAAAGAAAAAGAAGAAAACCGTCAAAGTGAGATGTCTGAATGTGCGTGGATGTTGTGCGAATGATAAGAAAGAGATGATTGTAGATGTTATGAATGAGAAGAAGCTGGATGTCCTGGCTTTAAGTGAGACAAAGCTGAAGGGGGTAGGAGAGTTTCAGTGGGGAGAAATAAATGGGATTAGATCAGGGGTTTCAAACAGAGTTAGAGCTAAAGAAGGAGTGGCAATAATGTTGAAGGATAAGTTATGGCAGGAAAAGAGGGAATATAAATGTATCAATTCAAGGATTATATGGTGTAAAATAAGGGTTGGATGTGAAAAGTGGGTTATAGTAAGTGTTTATGCACCTGGGGGAGAGAGAAGTGTAGAGGAGAGAGAGAGATTTTGGGAAATGTTGAGTGAATGCATGGAGAGTTTTGAACCAAGTGAGAGAGTAATTGTGGTTGGGGATCTTAAAGCTAAAGTGGGTAAAAATGTTGTGGAGGGAGTAGTATGTAAATTTGGGGTGCCAGGGGTAAATGAAAATGGGGAGCCTTTAATTGAGCTGTGTGTATAAATAGGTTTGGTAATAAGTAATACATATTTTATGAAAAAGAGGATAAATAAGTATACATGGTATGATATAGCACGTAATGAAAGTAGTTTGTTAGATTATATATTGGTGGATAAAAGGTTGATGGGTAGGCTTCAGGATGTACATGTTTATAGAGGGGCAACGGATATATTGTATCATTATTTAGTTGTAGCTACAGTTAGAGTAAGAGGTAGATGGGACATAAGGAAAATGGCAACAGCAAGTAAGAAAGAGGTAAAAGTGTATAAACTAAGGGCGGAGAAAGTTAGGGTGAGATATAAGAAACTTTTGGCTGAAAGGTGGGCTAGTGTAAGTATGAATAGTGGGGGGTTGAAGAAGGTTGAGATAGTTTTAAAAATGCAGTATTAGAATGTGAAGCAGAAGTTTGTGGCTATAGAAGAGTGGGTGCAGGAGGAAAGAGGTGTGACTGGTGGAATGATGAAGTAAAGAGTGTGATAAAAGAGAAAAAGTTAGCTTATGAGAGATTTTTACAAAACAAAAGTGTTGTAAGAAGAGCAGAGTATATGGAGAGTTAAAGAAAGGTTAAGAGAGTGGTGAGAGAGTGCAAAAGGAGAGCAGATGAAAGAGTGGGAGAGGCTCTGTCAAGAACTTTTGCTGAAAATAAGGAAGAAAAGTTTTGGAGTGAGATAAACAAGTTAAGAAAGCCTAGGGAACGAATGAATTTGTCAGTTAAAAACAGAGTAGGGGAGTTAGTAGATGGGGAGCTGGAGGTATTGGGTAGATGGCGGGAATATTTTGAGGAACTTATAAATGTCGATGAAGAAAGGGAAGCGGTAATTTCATGCACTGGTCAGGGAGGAATAACTGACGAGATCATGACAGAAATGTTAAAAGCAGGTGGGGGATATAGTGCTGGAGTGGTTGGTATTTTTGTTTAATAAATGTATGAAAGAGAGGAAGATGCCTAAGGATTAGCAGAGAGCATGTATAGTTCCTTTATATAAAGGGAAGGGTGACAAAAGAGATTGTAAAAATTATAGGGGAATAAGTTTACTGAGTATACCAGGTAAAGTGTATGGCAGGGTTATTATTGAAGGAATTAGAGGTAAAACAGAGAATAGGATCGCAGATGAGCAAGGAGGCTTTAGAGTGGATAGGGGATGTGTAGATCAAGTGTTTACAGTGAAGCATATATGTGAACAGTATTTAGATAAAGGTAGGGAAGTTTTCATTGCATTTATGGATTTAGAAAAAGCATGTGATAGAGTGGATAGGGAAGCAATGTGGCAGATGTTGCAAGTGTATGGAATAGGTAGTAAGTTACTAAATGCTGTAAAGAGTTGTTATGATTATAGTGAGGCTCAGGTTAGGGTGTGTAGGAGAGAGGGAGATTACTTCCCGGTAAAAGTAGGTCTTAGACAGGGCTGTGTAATGTCACCATGGTTGTTTAATATATTTATAGATGGGGTTGTAAAAGAAGTAAATGCTAGGGTATTGGGGAGAGGGGTGGGATTAAATTATAGGGAATCAAGTACAAAATGGGAGTTGACACAGTTACTTTTTGCTGATGATACTGTGCTTATGGGAGATTCTAAAGAAAAGTTGCAAAGGTTAGTGGACGAGTTTGGGAGGGTGTGTAAAGGTAGAAAGTTAAAAGTGAACAAAGATAAGAGAAAGGTGATGAGGGTATCAAACGATTTAGATAAATAAAAATTGGATATCACATTGGAGAGAGGGATTATGGAAGAAGTGAATGGTTTCAGATATTTGGGAGTTGACTGGTCAGCGGATGGGTTTATGAAGGATGAGGTTAACCATAGAATTGATGAAGGAAAAAAATGTGAGTGGTGCATTGAGGTATCTGTGGAGACAAAAAATGTTATCCATGGAGGCAAAGAAGGGAATGTACGAAAGTATAGTGGTACCAACACTCTTTTTGGGTGTGAAACATGGGTTGTAAATGCTGCAACGAGGAGGCGGCTGGAGGCAGTAGAGATGTCCTGTCTAAGGGCAATGTGTGGTGTAAATATTAAGCAGAGAATTAGGAGTGTGGAAATTAGGAGGAGATGTGGAGTTACTAAAAGTATTAGTCAGAGGGCTGAAGAGGGGTTGTTGAGGTGGTTTGGTCATTTGGAGAGAATGGATCAAAGTAGAATGACTTGGAGAGCGTATAAATCAGTAGGGGAAGGAAGGAGGGGTAGGGGTCGTCCTAGAAAAGGTTAGAGGGAGGGGTAAAGAAGGTTTTGTGGGCGAGGGGCTTGGACTTCCAGCAAGCATGTGTGAGTGCATTAGATTGGAGTGAATGGAGACGAATGGTTTTTGGTACCTGACGAGCTGTTGGAGTGTGAGCAGGGTAATATTTAGTGAAGGGATTCAGGGAAACCGGTTATTACAGATTTGGTCGGACTTGAGTCCTGGAAATGGGAAGTACAATGCCTGCACTTTAAAGGAGGGGTCTGGGATATTGACAATTTGGAGGGACTATTCTGAACTGTCATATCTGAGCGCCTTTCCAGAGACAGTGATGAGTGAGGTGAAATTGTTGAATGATGAAGAAAGTATTTTCTTTTTGGGGATTTTCTTTCTTAGCGTGAGCTGGGCGCCAATGTATTGGACCAGTGTGGTACGGTCGGTAAAGCACTGCGTACCTTGTTGCAAGGTTCGTAGGTTCGAGTCTCCTTCGGCCAGAGATCAGTGTTTGTATATATATATATATATATATATATATATATATATATATATATATATATATATATATATATATATATATATATATATATATATATATATATATATACATATATAAGAAAGGAGACCAGTCAGTAAGTCCTCCACGTAAGGCAAAAAAAAAAATATTACTGAATCTGAGTTGAGCAACTTCCACTCCCCGACTACGACAGTGTGTGGATGTCAGAACAAGGTAGGTGTCAGAGTTAGACAGTGTGTGGATGTCAGAACAAGGTAGGTGTCAGAGTTAGACACAGTGTGTGGATGTCAGAACAAGGTAGGTGTCAGAGTTAGACAGTGTGTGGATGTCAGAACAAGGTAGGTGTCAGAGTTAGACAGTGTGTGGATGTCAGAACAAGGTAGGTGTCAGAGTTAGACACAGTGTGTGGATGTCAGAACAAGGTAGGTGTCAGAGTTAGACAGTGTGTGGATGTCAGAACAAGGTAGGTGTCAGAGTTAGACACGGTACCTACAGGAAGCATAGCGAGTGTCTCACCACACAACCTCAGGAAACATCACGAATCACCAAGTCGTAATAATGTTCCCCTATTACTCCACCACTCTCTTGTGCCCTCCCCTGTCTGCTGCCTATAAATACCCCTTCTACCTGTTCTGTGTGTTAGTGTGACTTTGTAAATGGTCCAAGTCGGACCGAAACGTCGTCGTAAGCTCCTCTCTTCTATGTGCGGGTTGTGTGTGTAATGTTCTGTAAAGTGATGACCTGTACTTGACTCAGTGATGACCTGTACTTAACTCAGTGATGACCTGTACTTAACTCAGTGATGACATGTACTTACCTCAGTGATGACCTGTACTTAACTCAGTGATGACCTGTACTTAACTCAGTGATGACCTGTACTTAACTCAGTGATGACCTGTACTTAACTCAGTGATGACATGTACTTAACTCACTGATGACCTGTACTTAACTCAGTGATGACCTGTACTTAACTCACTGATGACCTATACTTAACTCAGTGATGACCTGTACTTAACTCACTGATGACCTGTACTTAACTCACTGATGACCTGTACTTAACTCAGTTAAGACGTGTCTAGTGTACTCCCTGAGGACTGAACCAAGATGCCGTCCATTGAGCAACTTTACCAGCAGCTTAAGGAGGAATTGAGGGTAGCGAAGCTTGAGATTCGGCGATTGACGGAGACAAACAAGAGGATTCGTAGTAGTCCTCCTGTTGTGAGTCCTCAGGTCAAGAAGGGAACCTGGGCAGTGGCCGGACAGCATGGGACGAAGTTGAAGATAAAGAAGACAAATGGAGAGGTAGAAACGATGAAGAAGAAAGAGACTGCTGTGGAAACTTAGAACTCCTTTTCTGTGCTACCAGACGAATGTGAGGGTCTTTAAAAATATATTACAGTAATAGTCGTAGTGGTAGGAGTAAGATGGACGAGTTGAGATTAGTTGCTAGTGCAGGTAACATTGTTGTACTTGCCATAACTGAGACGTGGTTTAATATGAAAAATCGGGACATGCCTGGTGAATGTCACATCCAGGGTTTTAAATTGTTCCAAGTAGACAGAAGTATCGGGATGGGGGGTGGGGTGGCACTCTATGTTCGAGATCGCTTGAACATAAACACGGGTATAAAATCTGAAATAACACATACAGAGTCTGTCTGGATAGAATTTTCACAGGGGCAAGGGAGACTACTATGGGTCACAAGGCGCGATAATGTAGTAATTCTAGGAGACTTTAACTTTAGTCAGATTGCTTGGAATTTCTTGACTGGGAATTTAGAATCTACGACTTTTTAGAAGTAGTTCAAGATTGTTTTTTGAAGCAGTTTGTGACAGAACCTACAAGGGAAAATAACCTACTTGACTTGGTTCTGGCAAACAAGGAAACCCTTGTTAATAATTTAGAAATTACAGAGGAACTCGGCACAAGTAACGAAGAGAGCTGTCAATATGACAGTTTTCTTAACACTATACAGGCTGCCCAAAGAACATTTATCCCACATAAAGAAATTAGATTGAATAGAAAGGACCCAAAATGGATGAATAATAGGCTAAGCATCTTTTAGGGCAGAATAAATGAATTTATAGGCTCAACAATAGAGGTGAGGGTCATCTTATGAATCAGTATACTGACATTAAGAGGGACGTTAAAAAGGGAATAAGAAAAGCTAAACGGGACTACGAAATTAAAGTTGCTAGGGATTAGTAAACTAACCCAAAAGGTTTTCTCCAGATTTATAGAACAAAAGTTAGAGATAAGATAGGTCCCCTTAAAAATAACTCTGGGCATCTTACTGACAAGGAGAATGAAATGTGCTTGATTTTTAATAATCATTTTCTCTCGGTTTTCACACAGGAAGACACTAACAATATCCCAATAATTCATTTTTATAGTGGCCCTGAAGAAGATAAATTATGTAATATCACAGTCACTAGCGAAATGGTTATGAAACAACTAGACCAACTGAAACAAAATAAATCGCCGGGTCCTGATGAACTTTCTTCAAGAGTTCGTAAGGAATGCAAAATGGAACTCTGTGAACCATTAACTAATATTTCTAATTTATGTCTTCAAACAGGTGTAGTGTCTGATATGTGGAAGATGGCTAATGTAATTCTAATTTTTAAAGCAGGGGACAAGTCACTACCGTCAAATTATCGCCCAATAAGCCTAACCTCAATTGTAGGCAAATTACTAGAGTAAATTATAGCTGATATTATAAGAAGCCATCTAGATAACCATAATTTGATTAATGATACCAGCATGGATTCACGAGAGGCCGTTCCTGCCTAACTAATTTATTAACTTTCTTCAGTAAAGCTTTTGAGGCTGTTGATCACGATAAAGAATTCGATATTGTTTATTTAGACTTTAGTAAGGCTTTTGATAGAGTACCGCACCAGAGACTGTTAAAGAAAGTGGCAGCTCATGGCATTGAGGGAAAAATGCTGTCATGGATCGAGTCATGGCTCACCAATAGGAAGCAGAGAGTGTGCATAAATGGGGTTAAATCCGAGTGGGGATCTGTAACAAATGGCGTTCCACAGGGATCATTCTTGGGTCCGTTGTTGTTTATATATATATCAATGACCTTGATGAGGGAATTACTAGTGATATGAGCAAATTCGCCGATGACACGAAGATAAGTAGGATAATTGATTCAAACGTAGATGTCACGGAACTCAATTCCTGGTCAGAAAAGTGGCAGATGCAGTTCAATGTAGATAAATGCAAGGTTCTGAAGCTCGGGAGTGTCTATAAACCTAGCACTTATAAGTTAAATAACGTAGAATTTAGCCATACAGATTGCGAAAAGGACTTGGGGGTGATGGTAAGCAGCAACCTTAAACCAAGACAGCAATGCCTAAGCGTACGTAATAAGGCAAACAGATTAAGTGTAAGTAACAGAAGTTCAGAGGTTATATTACAGCTTTATACATCATTAGTAAGGCCTCACCTAGATTACGCAGCTCAGTTCTGGTCTCCATTTTACAGAATAGATATAAATTCGTTAGAAAACATTCAGTGTAGAATGACTAAATTAATACATAGCATTAGAAATCTTCTGTATGAAGAAAGATTGAAGATCCTTAAATTACATTCACTTGTAAGACGTAGAATGAGGGGAGACATGATCGAGGTATACAAGTGGAAGATGGGTATTAACAAAGGGGATATAAATAAGGTCTTGAGGATATCTCTCCAAGAGAGAACCTGCAATAATGGATTCCAATTAGATAAGTTTAGATTTAGAAAGGATATAGGAAAGTATTGGTTTGGAAATAGGGTAGTTGATGAGTGGAACAGTCTGCCTAGTAGGGTTATTGAAGCTAGGACCTTGAGTAGTTTCAAATTTAGGTTGGATAAATTCATGAGTGAGAGGGGTTTGAGTGGGACTTGCACATGAGTAAATAGAATTATCAAAGCTTATTGCTTGGGTAGCATTGAAGATTAGGTTGGGCAAATATTCTGTTAGTGAATTAGACACATATGCAACACTTGGGTATCTTTATTGAGGAAACATTTCGCCACACAGTGGCTTCATCAGTCCATACAAAGGAGAAACGTGAAGAACAGGAGGAGTTTGAGGTGGTCAGTCCCTCAACCTTGAGTCGATGTTGTCAGTCCATCAATATATTCAAGATATATATATATATATATATATATATATATATATATATATATATATATATATATATATATATATATATATATACATATATATTGCGTCATTTTTCTTAGGACGCTCCTCCCCCCTCCCCTCAGCTACCCTCCCACACACTAAGGTGGTCCAAATAAACGAACTTTTAATTTGTATCTCTCCCATCGCCTGAAGGTTCTCCGCTTCTTGAGAAAATAACACTGGTTATATTTGATCCTAACTGGATAATATTTTAGGTGGCTCTCGAGGCTTAAAGATTTCCTGGTATACTTTACACTGTAAACTCTCAACCATCCTGTGTGCGATTATCCGACTCAGTGACTTGCAATCAATTTTCCTTTCGTAATATTCTGTGTTCTCTACTTTAACAAAGTATTCAAGTTTTTTTTATGTTCAACAGATATTTTCTATTCTCAATGCGTCCATCAGTTCATGTTTCCTATTTCTTTTTCTTTTTTTTTTTTGGTCAGAGGATATTTTTGTTTTGTAGTCGTAGAATGTCGTGTTGTCAGTCTCAGGATATGGCGAAAAATCGAGTATTTTATTTCCTTGATAAGTCCGAGGAGGAGATTCTCAGCTGGAAGCTGACTTGTGCTGGCCAAGTGCTTAATGTTTCCCTGCATCATCACGTTGATCTGAAGGACGAGTTGAAAACTAACACTGAAGTGGTTTGACAAGATATTGAATTTTTGTTTTTTTGAACGAAAACCAGAATTCCGACCAGGAGGTAGGACCATCCTCTGTTAACATTCTCTCTTTCCACAAGGACAGAATTTTTTTGAAGAAAAACAAGAACAAGAAGTGTCAGGCACAGGGAAAGAAGAAAGGTGTATTGAGGAGCAGTCTTGCGACCCTGCATGACGTGGCCCATGCAAGCGCTCTTCCATCATGCAGAATGTTGAGAATCAACCTTTCTTGCTGGATCAGCAAGCACCGGGAATGAGAAGTACCATGGGATCCCTAGATGAAAAAACAGAAAGGAAGAGACAGATGCAGATTGGGAACCACAGGATAAAAAGATGACAGTTGAAGTTTCATTTTCTTCACAGATAATAAAACTGGCATCTTCTACAGATATTTCTGCGTCAGGATCCAAGCGAGAGGAGGAAATTTGAGTGTGTGGAGGTGGCGATAGTCCACCAAAAAAGGGAGAAGAGAATGAAAAATGTGATCGCTAATTTTTCAGTCTTTGCCAGCAGCACCAATGGCCAATGTCAGCTGTTAGGATCCCCATAGCTTGCCAGTGAAACAAATTAAGAACAAGTACTTGCTGTTGCCCAGCTGCTTGTAGGATGGGAAATGACAAAGTGCGTCATCGGAAAGTGCTTCGATATAATTGCCCCAAATACTGGATGGTTCTCAAGTGTTTGCCTTGAACAGTGATGATTCCTGGTGTTTTCAACGCTTGCTATAGACCCATGTCAGACCATGATATTTCCTTGAAGAGGTTCAAGGCAAAATGGAATTTTATTGACCAGTCGACTTTGCTACTTGTCTAGAGTATGAAAAGATTCCTGTGGCCATCGGCAAAAATGACAGAGAGGAAGTGCTTCAGGTCGCGCCCGAGGCTCTGGAATCAGTGAAATGCCCAGATGACCGTCGAGAATTCGTCGAGTTGTCTTTTTCCTTGTAGGAAAGATTCCTGGGTACAGTTTCACGAGTCCAGGAGCAATGCATCACGCATAATTGATGACGAAAGTCTTTCACTGCCTGATGATGTGGATGTTTCAGAAGCAACTGAAGACTCACACTCTTTTAGTAAAAACTTACCTAAAAGATGTGAGCGTGTTTGCAGTGGCCATCTACCTAAAAGCCTGGATCACAGCAGCAGCAGCAGCAGCAGCAGCAGCAGCAGCAGCAGCAGCAGCAGCTCCTTCAAAAATTTTAAAGTTACCACAACAAGAAAATCGCAAAAGCTGTAGTGTTAAAATTCGAAACCCACTTGTGGTACTTGTCGGAGGAAATAGTGGGACTGGCGCTATTGGATTCTTCCGTTTCCATGACAGTAAAAAATGCAATTTCGAAGTCAGCGGAAGCGAAGGAAGGCGATCACGACTGCTCGAAACGTGTGAGCTTCCACTGGGTCTCCTTCTAGTTGATAAATTAGATACATATGCAACAAACTCCTCCTCTCTTTACAACTTTCTACTTTATATTGGACTGATGAAGCCACTGTGTGGCGAAACGTTTCCTCAATAAAGATACCCAAGTGTTACATATGTGTCTAATTTATCAACTTGTCGGTTCTCTGAACCATTCATCTACGTGTCCTTCTAGTGTTGGATTCCCTAGCCACGAGGAACTCCCCCCTCCCCCCAGCTTCAAAGATCCGTCGATTTGTGACTCAGATGAAGTCTTCCTGAAGGTGTGGATCATCAAGGTGGTCAGTGCTGAACGCGAGGTTCCTCTAATTCAGGAGTACAGCGGAAAGCACACCGTGAATTAGCAATTCCATTACCTATTGGAAGTTGTCGACCACCGCTCAGTAGCACACTTTGTATGATTAGTGATACGCTTAGTGGTATGCTTATAGTACACTTAGTGTGCCTAATGATGCACTTAGTAGTACACTTAGTGGTCCACTTAGTCATACAATGATACATTTGATAACGCTGTGTCACCTACCATTTCTCGGCCTAACAATCAGGGAGATTTACCCTTTTCTCATGACCAGTGATTGGAGGGAATTATTGACCAATTTGGCCTGTAAACTAACGAGTTTGACACCTCTATTGATTACATTGTCAATATGAGTTATGAAAGATACTGTAATTATTGTCTGTCTGTCTCTGTCTGTCTGTCTGTGTCTCTGTCTCTCACTCGCTCACTCTCTGTCTGTCTGTCTCTGTCTGTTTGTCTGTCTGCCTGTCTGTCTCTCTCTCATTGTTTCATCCTTCATTAATTCTCCTTCTATTTAGCCTCTCCCTTTCCTTCTTTTTTTCTTCCCTCTCCTTGTTTTCTCCTCCCTTGTTCTCTCTCCTCCTTTCTTCTCTCCTCCTCTCTTCTTCTCTCCTCCTCCCTTCTTCTCTCCGCCTCCCTTCTTCTCTCATCCTCCCTTCTTCTCTCCTCCTCCCTTCTCTCATCCTCCCTTCTTCTCTCCTCCTCCCTTCTCTCATCCTCCCTTCTTCTCTCCTCCTCCCTTCTCTTTCTTCATTGCTTCGAATTTGCATCTTTACTTTTTATATCAGACTCTATGACTCTGTGTGTGTGCTCACCTATTTGTGGTTGCAGGGGTCCAGTCATAGTTCCTGGCCCGGGCACAACACTGGGCTGTCTCATTCTCTTCCTGTATGTACTGACCTCACAAGCGACATTTCATATCAGTGTACCACGTACTTGTACCGGCTTCGAGTCCTGGTGGCCGCGATCTTTCTCTCTACATACCCGCCTGTTTCTGCGTGGTGCATATATAAATATATATATATGTCGTGCCGAATAGGTAAAACTTGCTATTTTAGCTTAAATAGCAACGCTCTTCTTGCCGAATAAGGCAAGCTAAAATTTGTGTTTACAATAATTTCGCAAAAATCATTTTGAAAATAATGAAAAAAAAAATTCAATGTTTATTTATTATTTTATTATTGTAAACTTATCTAAAATATGTTTAGTTGGATTATGCTAAGTTAAATTGCACTTGTTATAATAAGGTTATGTAAGTTTTCTAAGGTTCGTTTTTTACAAAATTATTAATTTTTACGTTAAAATAAATTAAAAAATATATCTTTAAACGTATAAGAGAATTTTTAGAAAAGACTTAATTTTAAATGAGTTCTTGCTAATTGACCAGTTTTACGGACTCTGCACGACACTAGCAGCCACCATTACCCACAACCCAGCAAACTACCCCGACGGGATCACCATCTATCCTTAGAAGAATGGCAAGCTCTTAGCATGGGATTATACCTGTGTGTCGACACTGGCTAACACCTACATCCATCACAGTGTAGGGCGACAGGGAAGAGCTGCTGACCACAGAGAGGAGTACAAGATCGGCAAGTACAGGGACATAAGCCAACAGTATCAATTTGTCCCATTGGGATCAGAGACCTTGGGAGCGTGGGGAAAAAATGCAACACGTTTCCTTAAAGAACTGGGTTCCAGACTCATCGACACCACCAGGGACCCAAGGGCAGCCACTTTCATGTTCCAGCGACTCAGCGTTGCCATCCAGAGGGGAAATGCATGCTGCACACTGGGCTCGCGTCCGGCTTCAGAGGAGCGGGAGGAGATTCATAATCATTGGTATATTGTACCATTGTATTCATGTTCATGTTTGTTTTTTCTCTCAAAGTATTCTGTCTATTAATAAAGCACTTGTACTTATATATATATATATATATATATATATATATATATATATATATATATATATATATATATATATATATATATATATATATATAAGATGGTGTTAGAAGAAGTGGAATATTCAAATGGCTTCAGGAAGAAATCCAAATATTCTTCCTTGAAGCCTTTTTATCCACTTCTCCGAGGCTATGGGTCCCACAATTTGCACCAGAGGTGGACCCTATATATATATATATATATATATATATATATATATATATATGAGTCTGTCCTCATGGTTCCTTGAGTCTGTCCTCCTGGTTCCTTGAGTCTGTCCTCCTCATTGTTCCTTGAGTCTGTCCTCCTGGTTCCTTGAGTCTGTCCTCCTGGTTCCTTGAGTCTGTCCTCCTGGTTTCTTGAGTCTGTCCTCCTGGTTCCTTGAGCCTGTCCTCCTGGTTCCTTGAGTCTGTCCTCCTGGTTCCTTGAGTCTGTCCTCCTGGTTCCTTGAGTCTGTCCTCCTGGTTCCTTGAGTCTGTCCTCCTGGTTCCTTGAGTCTGTCCTCCTGGTTCCTTGAGTCTGTCTTCCTGGTTCCCTGAGTGTCTCATCCTGGTTCCTTGAGTCTGTCCTCCTGGTTCCCTGAGTCTGTCCTCCTGGTTCCCTGAGTGTCTCATCCTGGTTCCTTGAGTCTGTCTTCCTGGTTCCTTGAGTCTGTCCTCCTGGTTCCTTGAGTCTGTCCTCCTGGTTCCCTGAGTGTCTCATCCTGGTTCCTTGAGTCTGTCCTCCTGGTTCCTTGAGTCTGTCCTCCTGGTTCCTTGAGTCTGTCCTCCTGGTTCCTTGAGTCTGTCCTCCTGGTTCCCTGAGTCTGTCCTCCTGGTTCCCTGAGTGTCTCATCCTGGTTCCTTGAGTCTGTCTTCCTGGTTCCTTGAGTCTGTCCTCCTGGTTCCTTGAGTCTGTCCTCCTGGTTCCCTGAGTGTCTCATCCTGGTTCCTTGAGTCTGTCCTCCTGGTTCCCTGAGTCTGTCCTCCTGGTTCCCTGAGTGTCTCATCCTGGTTCCTTGAGTCTGTCTTCCTGGTTCCTTGAGTCTGTCCTCCTGGTTCCTTGAGTCTGTCCTCCTGGTTCTCTGAGTCTGTCCTCCTGGTTCTCTGAGTCTGTCCTCCTGGTTCCCTGAGTGTCTCATCCTGGTTCCTTGAGTCTGTCCTCCTGGTTCCTTGAGTCTGTCCTCCTGGTTCCTTGAGTCTGTCCTCCTGGTTCCTTGAGTCTGTCCTCCTGGTTCCCTGAGTGTCTCCTCCTGGTTCCTTGAGTCTGTTCTCCTGGTTCCTTGAGTCTGTCCTCCTGGTTCCCTGAGTGTCTCCTCCTCGTTCCCTGAGTGTCTCATCCTGGTTCCTTGAGTCTGTCCTCCTCGTTCCCTGAGTGTCTCATCCTGGTTCCTTGAGTCTGTCCTCCTGGTTCCCTGAGTGTCTCCTTCTGCTTGATGAAGCAAGTGTTGCGGTGAGGAGTTGCAAGCTGCAAGAAGTTGTTATTGACTCCTGTATCAGACTGATGCGTAAGACACATGTGCAACAGTCAGGTATCTTTATTCCGAAACGTTTCGCCTACACATTAGGCTTCTTCAGTCGAATACAAAGGAGACAGCAGAAGCAATGGAGATATAAACACGACGTAATCAGTCCATCACCCTCGAAGATGCAGTTTTGAGGAGGTCAGTCCCTCAGCCTGCGGCAGAGTTCTGCTTCATTGTCTGCAACAATGTGCCAACAGACTGGAGACTTATATACTGTCACTCACACCTCTACCCTGACGTCACAGTTGTGTGTATACAATACGCAGGTGTATGCTACCCACAGGTCTATACAATACACAGGTGTATACTACATACAGGTGTATACTACATGCAGGTATATACAGACAGGTGTATACTACATACAGGTGTTTACTACATGCAGGTGTATACATACAGGTGTATACTACATACAGGTGTATACTACATACAGGTGTATACTACTTCCAGGAGTATACATACAGGTGTATACTATATACAGGTGTATACTACATGCATGTGTATACATACAGTAGTATACTACACACAGGTGTATACTACATACAGGTGTATACTACATGCAGGTGTATACTACACACAGGTGTATACTACATACAGGTGTATACTACATGCAGGTGAATACAACATACTGGTGTATTCTACATGCAGGTGTATACTACACACAGATCTATACAACACACAGGTGTATACTACATGCAGGTGAATACAACATACTGGTGTATTCTACATGCAGGTGTATACTACACACAGATCTATACAACACACAGGTGTATACTACATGCAGGTGAATACTACATGCATGTGTAGTATACACTTGTATGGGTGGGTGGATGGGTGGATGGGTGGATTCTGTATGGGTGGGTGGGTGTTTTTACAGTGTTAAGGGGTGGGTGGGTGTATATTGAATGGGTGGGTTTGGAGGTACAGTGTTAAGAAGTTGTCGGGTGGTGGTGCAGTGTTAAGTGGTGGGTGGGTGGTGATGTAGTGTTAAGGGGTGGGTGGGTAGTGATGCAGTGTTAAGGGGTGGGTGGGAGTATGGTACAATGTTAAGGGGTGGTTGGGAGGGTGTTACAGTGTTGAAAGGTGGGTGAATGGTGGTACAGTGTTAAGGGGTGGATGGGTGGTAGTGCAGTGTTAAGTTTGGTACAATGTTAAGGGGTGGTTGGGTGGTGGTACAATGTTAAGGGGTGGGTGGGTGTTTTGGTGGTGCAATGTTAAGGGGTGGTTGGGTGGTGGTACAATGTTAAGGGGTGGGAGGGTGGTGGTACAATGTTAAGGGGTGGGTGGGTGGTGGTACAATGTTAAGGGTGATGGGTGGTGGTACAATGTTAAGGGGTGGTTGGGTGGTGGTACAATGTTAAGGGGTGGTTGGGTGGTGGTATAATGTTAAGGGGTGGGTGATGGGTGGTGGTACAATGTTAAGGGGTGGTTGGGGGTGGTTTGGTGGTGGTACAATGTTAAGAGGTGGTTGGGTGGTGGTACAATGTTAAGGGGTGGTTGGGTGGTGGTATAATGTTAAGGGGTGGGTGATGGGTGGTGGTACAATGTTAAGGGGTGGGAGGGTGGTGGTACAATGTTAAGGGGTGGGTGGGTGGTGGTACAATGTTAAGGGGTGGGTGGGTGGTGGTACAATGTTAAGGGGTGGGTGGGTGGTGGTACAATGTTAAGGGTGGTGGGTTTTGGTACAATGTTAAGGGGTGGGTGGGTTTTGGTACAATGTTAAGGAATGGGTGATGGGTGGTGTGTGGGTGGGTTGTGTAGATGCCTGTGTATGCTTATGTGTGTGTGAGTACTCACTTAATTGTGGTTGCCGGGGTCAAGTCATAGCTTCTGGCCCCGCCTCTTCACTGGCCGCTACTAGGTTCACTCTCTCTCCCTGATCCCTGTGCCTTGTCGTACCTCTTCTTAAAGCTATGTATGGTACCTGCCTCCACAACATCTCTCTCCGGACTTTTCCACTTCCTTACAAGTCTATGCCTGAAGAAATACTTCCTAACATCCCTGTGACTCATTTGAGTCTTCAACTTCCAATTGTAACCCCTTGTTACTGTGTCCCATCTCTGGAACATCCACTCTCTGTCCACCTCGTCAATTCCTCTCAGTATTTTATATGTCGTTATCATGTCCCCCCTGTCCCTCCTGTCATCCAGTGTCGTCAGGTCAAGTTCCCTTAACCTCTCCTCGTAGGATATGCCCCTTAGCTCTAGGACTAGTCTCGTTGCAAACCTTTGCACTTTCTCTAGTTTCCTGGCGTACTTGGCTAGGTGTGGGTTCCAAACTGGTGCTGCATACTCCAATATGGGCCTGACGTACATGGTGCACAGGGTCCGGAACGACTCCTTACTGACATGTCTGAATGCTGTTCTTAGGTTCGCTAGTCGCTCATATGCTGCAGCAGTTATTTGGTTGATGTGCTCGGTATTATATACACACTCCAATATCCTTTTCCTTGGGCGAGATTTGTAGTTTTGGCCCTCAAGACTGTACTCTGTGTACGGTCTTCTTTGCCCTTCCCCGATCTTCATGACTTTGCACTTGGTGGGGTTGAACTCCAGGAGCCAGTTGGTGGACCAGGCCTGCAGCCTGTCCAGATTCCTTTGAAGTTCTTCCAGGTCTTTGTCCGATTGAATTCTTCTCATCAACTTCACATCATCTACAAACAGGGACACTTCTGTGTCTATCCCTTCCGTCATGTCGTTCACATATACCAGAAACACCACCGGTCCTAGGACAGACCTCTGTGGAACCCCACTCATCACCGGCGCCCACTCTGACACCTCGCCACGTACCATGACTCGCTGTTGTCTTCCTGACAGGTATTCCCTGATCCATTGTAGTGCCTTCCCTGTTATCCCTGCCTGGTCCTCCAGCTTTTGCTTGTGTGTGTGTGTGTGTGTGTGTGTGTGTGTGTTCACCTAGTTGTGGTTGCAGGGGTTGAGTCACAGTTCCTGGCCCCGTCTCTTCACTGGTGATACTAGGTCACTCTCCCTGCTCCATGAGCTTTATCATACCTCTTCTTAAAACTATGTATGGATCTTGCCTCCTCTACATCACTTCCCAGACTATTCCACTTCCTGACAACTCTGTGACTGAAGAAATACTTCCTAACATCTCTGTGATTCATCTGAGTCTTCAACTTCCAACTGTGGCCCCTTGTTGCTGTGTCCCATCTCTGGAACATTCTGTCTCTATCCACCTTGTCGATTCCTCTCAGTATTTTATTTGTCATTATCATGTCCCCTCTGTCTCTCCTGTCCTCCAGTGTCGTCAGGTCGATTTCCCTTAACCTCTCCTCGTGTATGTGTGTGTGTGTGTGTACTCACCTAATTGTGGTTGCAGGGGTCGAGACTCAGCTCCTGGCCCCGCCTCTGCGCTGCCCGCTACTGGGTATCTGCTCTCCCTGCTCCATGAGCTTTATCATACCTCGTCTTAAAACTGTGTATGGTTCCTGCCTCCACTATGTCTTTCTCTAGACTATTCCACTTCCTGACTACTCTGTGGCTGAAGAAATGCTTCCTAACATCCCTTTGACTCATCTGAGTCTTCAGCTTCCAGTTGTGTCCCCTTGTTTCTGTGTTCCCTCTCTGGAACATCCTGTCACTGTCTACCTTGTCAATTCCCCGCAGTATTTGTATGTGTGTGTGTGTGTGTGTGTGTGTGTGTGTGTGTGTGTGTGTGTGTGTTAATATATAATGTGTGTATACTCATCTATTTTTGTTTGTGGGGGTCGATACTTGGTTCCTGGCCCCACCTCCTTGACCACTTTGATCGTCATTATTGACGTCTGGCGTCTTGTGCTTTATCATATCTACTCTTGAACTGTGTATTGAGTTTGCCTCCACCGCTACCTCATCCAAGTCATTCCACTTATCAACCAGCCTGAGACTAAAGAAATACTTCCTGACATCTCTTTGACTCATCTGTGTTAGGTAACTGGACACAGATGCATCTAATGTGACATTAGTTGCAGCTCTGTCCATTTACGTAACATTTTGTCGGTAATTCAACATTATTACTGACGGTTGGCAGTGGCGTACCTACATTTTTGGGGCCTGACGCTTGAACTGTTATGGGAGGCGCTTCGCAACCCCTTCTCTTACAATAGACTCAAAATTTTTAAGCAATGTGGACTAAAGTCGCTTGTGGGGCCCCTCCGGGATTAGGGGCCCTGAAGCTGAAGCTTTATTAGTTTCAATAGTAGATCCGCTTCTGAAGACTGTTGGATTCATCTGTGTCTTCAGCTTCCACAAGTGTCCTTTTGATCCTCGTCCTCTTAATTCAAACATGATTAATATATACTTATTAATCATGTGCGCCCTTGTCCTCATTGTGCACTCCTCTGGACTTGATCGAGCTTCTTCACGTGTTGTATCAGTATAGGATCTATGCTGGGGTCCTGTGTATAAGGCTCTGAAGGATTCTTTAGGTTCCTGAATGCTATTCTGAGGTTTGCTAATCTTTGCATATGCTTTGTGTGTATTTCTGGCAATGTGCTTAGTGTTATATTAATCCCCCGGGTTCTCTTCACTCCGTGATATTTGCGGCTTCACTATGTCCGTGTTGGCTGGATGGCTGACTGGCTCTCTGGCTGGCTGGCTGACTTGACTAGTTGGCTGGCTGGTTGGCTGGCTGGCTGGCTGGCAGGCTGACTTGACTAGTTGGCTGGCTGGCTGGCTGGCTGGCTGAGCGGCTGACTGGCTGACTGACTGGCTGACTGGCTGACTGGCTGGCTGGCTGGCTGGCTGAAGCAGTATGCTGTGTGGAGGATCGATGCCCAGCGCCCATGGCAACCAACACAGCCACGACCTGCACTCTAGCCACCCCCTTGTTAAAACTGCCCTTACCCCTTTGTTTAACCACCCCTTACAGTTTTGCTTAAACAGCCCTTACCCCTTTGTAGCTGCCCCTTTATTAAAGAGTCCTTAGGCCTATGTTTACAGTTAGGCTGGACAATCCTCCCACTTCACCTCAAGATATTCAACAGCTCCTTAAGATTTGTTGACGTCTCAATACTGGCTGTAACTATTGTTGACGGTCTCCACACTGGCTGTAACTATTGTTGACTGTCTCCACACTGGCTGTAACTATTGTTGACGGTCTCCACACTGGCTGTAACTATTGTTGACGGTTTCCACACTGGCTGTAACTATTCTGAACCTTTTGTTCACGGTCTCAACACTGGCTGTAACTATTGTTAATTAAACCTTTACAGCTGGGCTGACCAAGTCATCTGACCCATAAAAACTCCTCCCCCCACATGAAACTTTTGTTAAACCTTCATTTTTGTTACAATGTCTTCCTACGACAGATAGGGCTTTTGTTTGTGTGTTCCATAAACCACAGCTGTTGTTAGATGTCAGTTGCATATTTCGACGTTACACGGCGATGTGATGAGGCGTTTTGTGACATATTTCAATATTTAATCTTTACATACTGCTCTCGCTTGGGCTTTTGTTACTCTTTTTTAAACGGTCTTGCTAAGCTAGATGAAGCTT
The DNA here is from genome assembly GCA_009830355.1 of Cherax destructor. Taxonomy (NCBI): domain Eukaryota; kingdom Metazoa; phylum Arthropoda; class Malacostraca; order Decapoda; family Parastacidae; genus Cherax; species Cherax destructor. Next base: position 30,692 of record WNWK01012427.1, on the reverse strand, counting down.
TTGTTGGTGTTCTTCTTCAACCGCAGCTGTTGTTGGAGCTTGCTAAAAAAGCTTCGGCAAACCTTAGTTAAAGCTAGGAATGCTGCTCCTTCTTTCTCTTGGCCAGAGCAGCAGTGACTGATGCAGCTTTCTAAACAGCTGGTAATTCCTGCTAGAGCTTCTAACTAGGTATTTGGGAATGTATTCATCCCTCCAGTCATTCGTCCAATCATGAGTCGGGTTATTCGTGCAGTCATTTGGTTATTCTTCCAATCATTCGTCAGGTTATTCGTCCAGTCATTCGTCAGGGTATTCGTCCAGTCATTCGTCAGGTTATTCGTTCAGTCATTCGTCAGGTTATTCGTCCAGTTATTTGTTCTGTTATTCCGGTCATTCGTGTAGTATTTTGTCCAGTCTTTCTCTAAGTCATTCTTCCAGTCATTCGAACAGTTATTCGTCGTCATTCTTCCAGTTATTCGTCCAGTCATTCATAAGAACATAAGAACATAAGAAAGAAGGAACACTGCAGCAGGCCTACTGGCCCATGCGAGGCAGGTCCAAATCTCAACGGCTTAAGCCAATACCCCGACCCGGCCAGGTCAGGTTACATTCACTTAAGGAAGGAGCACTGCATCTGACCTAGCACAAGCTAGTCAGGACCAATTCACACCCAACCGCACCCACTCATATAATTGTCCAGCCGACCATCTGGTCAGCCGACCACCTGGTCAGGTCACTTCCACTTAAGGAATTAGTACAGCTACTGACCTGGTAGTACAAGCTAGTCAGGTCCAAACTCACACCAATCCACACCCACTCATGTATTTATCTAACCTATTTTTAAAACTACACAACGTCTTAGCTTCTATGACGGTACTCGAGAGTTTGTTCCACTCATCCACAACTCTATTACCAAACCAGTGCTTTCCTATATCCTTCCTGAATCTGAACTTTTCCAACTTGAAACCATTGCTGCGAGTCCTGTCTTGGCTGGATATTTTCAGCACGCTATTTACATCCCCTTTATTTATTCCTGTTTTCCATTTGTACACCTCAATCATATTCCCCCTAATTCTACGCCTTTCTAGAGAGTGCAGATTCAGGGCCCTCAGTCTATCCTCATAGGGAAGATTTCTGATACAAGGGATCAACTTTGTCATCCTCCTTTGTACGTTTTCCAGTGCATTTATATCCATTCTGTAATACGGTGATCAGAACTGTGCAGCATAATCTAAATGAGGCCTAACCAAAGATATATAGAGTTGAAGAACAACCTGAGGACTTCTGTTATTTATACTTCTTGATATGAAGCCAAGGATTCTGTTAGCTTTATTGCGAACAATTATGCACTGTTGTCTAGGCTTCAGATTACTACTAACCAGAACTCCTAAATCCTTCTCGCAATCACAAGTAATAAGATCTACATTATTCAGCTTATATGTGGCATGGTTATTGTCCTGCCCAACATTTAGAACTTTGCATTTGTTTACATTAAACTGCATCTGCCACTTCTCCGACCACTGCATCAGTCTATTCAAATCATCCTGGAGTGCTCTAATGTCCTCATTTGAATGAATTGGACGGCCTATTTTGGTGTCATCAGCAAATTTACTTATGTTACTATTTATTCCCTCATCTATGTCGTTTATGTAAATTGTAAACAACAGGGGGCCCAAAACTGACCCCTGTGGAACACCGCTTGAGATGTGCCCCCATTCTGATTTCTCTCCATTTATGCAAACTCTCTGCCGCCTATTAGTCAACCATGCCTCTACCCAGGAAAATTTTTTTCCTCCTATTCCGTGTGCCTTAAGTTTCCTCAGTAGCCTCTGATGTGGAACTTTATCGAAAGCCTTACTGAAGTCCATATACACAATATCATATTCATTACCATGATCTACCTCCTCAAACACCTTAGTGAAAAAAGTTAGTAAATTCGTAAGACAGGAACGCCCCTTAGTAAAACCGTGTTGAGATTCATTAATCAATTTATGCTTTTCAAGATGGCTACGAATTGCCTCGGCAATTATTGATTCCATAAATTTACCAACTATGGAGGTAAGGCTTATTGGTCTATAGTTCGAAGCTAAGGACCTGTCACCTGCCTTGTAAATAGGTATTACATTTGCCCTTTTCCACTTGTCTGTCACTATGCCAGTTTGTAGTGATATATTGAAAAGATTTGCCAAAGGTTTGCTAAGTTCCTCTTTACATTCCTTTAAAACTCTTGCAAACAGTTCATCAGGACCTGTGGATTTGTTAGGTTTTAATTTCTCTATTTGTCTGAGGACCATGTCACCAGTTACCCCAATCGAGCATAGTCTATTATCTTCCAGTTCTACATAATTTATTATTTCTGGAATTCCGCTAGTATCTTCCTGAGTAAAAACTGAGAGGAAGTAAGTATTGACTGAAGTATACCTCAAGAATGCTTCTGGGAATCAGTCCACCCTGAGGTCTGATCCCAGACCAAGCCTCCTGGTGGATCAAAGCACACTGTTACTGTTGGCCTCATACAATCCAACATGAACCACAGCCTGGCTGATCAGGTACTTACTTTTAGTAACTTATCCAGTTCCCTCTTGAAGATAGCATGGCACTCTTGCTTTTCTTTGGAAGTATATTTTGCACCGTCTGCCGAGCCTCTTGCTCTAATAGGGAGTGAATTATGTATGCAGAATTGAGACCAGTTCCTCTAGGATTTTACAGGTGTAAATTATGATGAATCTTTCTCTCCTTCTTTTCAAGGAGTACATGTGAAGGGACTTGAAGCATTCCCAGTAATTTAAGTACTTGACTGAAGTTATACTGTGCCTCCTCTAGATCTGCAGTATCGTCCACCCTGAAAGGGGCTGTTAGTGCATAGCAACATTCCAGCCTAGAGAACACAAGTGACTTAAAGAAGGCCATCACTGTCTTGGCATCCCTTATTTTGAAGGTTCTCATTATCCATCCTATCATTTTTCTCGTGGCTGTGATAATGTTACTGTTGTGATCCTTGAAGGTGAGATCCCCTGATATTATTACTCCCAAGTCCTTCATATTAATTAAGTAGTAATTATTGAGTAGCTTTAATTTCCTCAAGTTTTCCATAATGAAAAAGCTAAAAATTTGTCCTCATTGAACGTCAAATTTTCTGTGACTCACTGGAAGACCTGGTTTATATCTTCTTGGAGATTCACTGTGACTCACTGGAAGACCTGGTTTATATCTTCTTGGAGATTCACTATGACTCACTGGAAGACCTGGTTTATATCTTCTTGGAGATTCACTGTGACTCACTGGAAGACCTGGTTTATATCTTCTTGGAGATTCACTGTGACCTCGATGACTGACTCTCATGTAAATTTTCAGTATAGTCTGCAAAGGATGATATTAAGTTATGATTTTTTGTCCCTGTCTGTGTCAGATAAGAGGATGAGGAAAAGGGTGATGAGTACTGAACCTTGTGGAACAGCTTTTCACCGAGACATTCTCTGACTTAACTCTGTTTACTATTAATCTTTGTGCTCTTTTGGTTAGAAAGTTAAAGATCCATCTGCCCACTTTTCCAGTTATTCATTTGGCAGGCATTTTGTGAGCTATTACACCATGGTCACACTTCTCGAAGGCTTTCGTAAAGACTGTGTATACTATATCTGCATTTTGTTTGTCCTCCAGTGCATCCAAGACCTTGTCATAGTGGTCCAGTAGTTGTGAGAGGCAGGAGCGACTTGCTCTAAACCCATATTGCTCTGGGTTGTGCAACTGTTTAGAATCCAGGTGGTTGGCAACCATGTTTCTTAGACTTTTATGCTGTGCTTTACTGTGCTATTGCTTTACTGCCATCTTTGCGAAGTGGGGCTTTATCCGTTGTTTTTAAAGACTGTGGCAAGACCCCCGTGTCCAGGCTCCCTCTCCATGGAATATTTAAGGCGAGTCATAGGGTTTTTGCGGTTGTATATGAACACAGAAGTCGACGAGTCTTGTGGTGGGGATGTTGTCAATGACTATTTCAAAGTTAAGCGGAGTTCGGGTTATGTCAGATAAATTTTGAAGATATTGACAGGGTTTTGAGTTTCGTTTATGAAGAATTTTTTTTCGGATTATCGACCAGTAATATGATTAACGTCTCACTGAATACAAAGTCATATTGAGACTTGGTAAATGAGACACTTGTGCAACATTTGGGTATCATTATTCCGGAAACGTTTCGCCAGCAGTGGCTTCTTCAGTCCAGTGCAGAGAAAGGTGGAAGATGAGGAGGAGTTTGAGGTAATCAGTCCCTCAGTCTGGAATCGATGTGTTCAGTCCATCAGTGTTGACCAAGTGCAGCATCTTCGTGGAGATGAGGATTATATAGTGATGACAGATGAAGTGGAACAGTGGTAGGCGGAGTCACTAATGGACAAAACCATCCCATCTTGGGATCTTGATGCGGGAATTTCTTCAAAAACTTGTCTAACCTATAGATAGACATGACCTACTTCCTCTGGGAGTTTTGTCCATTGGTGACTCCGCCTACCACTGCTGCACCTCATCTGTCATCCATAAATAAGTCGCATCTCTGCGACTATGCTGCACTGGTGTCAGGACTGAACACGGTGACTCCCGGCTGAGGGACTGATTACCTCAAACTCCTCTTCTTTCACATTTCTCTGCACTGGACTGAAGAAGCCACTGACTGGCCAAATATTTCCAGAATAAAGATACACAAATGTTGGACATTAATTCATACATTGATCTTTGAGTTTGTCATTTCTTTGTTGTCATCATTGTAACTTTCATCTTGATACATTGACACGTGTGCAACACTTGTCTATCTTTATTATGGAAACGTTTCGCCACACAGTGACTTCATCAGTCCAATACAAAGAAGAATGGTGAAAATCAAGAGGAGTTTGAGGTAATCAGTCCCTCACCTGTCTGCAGTATATAAGTCACTTCTTCCCGCATGTGTTGTATTCTCATCAAGATTGATGGACTGATTACCTCAAACCCTTCTGATCTTCACCATTCTTCTTTGTATTGGACTGATGAAGCCATTGTGGGGGGAAACGTTTCCTCAATAAAGACACCCAAGTGTTGTACATGTGTCTAATTTATCATCTCGTGGTTCCTCTGAACCACTTATCATCTCGTGGTTCCCCTGAACCACTTATCATCTCGTGGTTCCTCTGAACCACTTATCATCTCGTGGTTCCCCTGAACCACTTATCATCTCGTGGTTCCCCTGAACCACTTATCATCTCGTGGTTCCTCTGAACCACTTATCATCTCGTGGTTCCTGAACACTTATCATCGTGGTTCCCTGAACCACTTATCATCTCGTGGTTCCTGAACCACTTATCATCGTGGTTCCCTGAACCACTTATCATCTCGTGGTTCCCCTGAACCACTTATCATCTCGTGGTTCCTCTGAACCACTTATCTACTTTACAAGTTGCATCTTGTTTCAGCAAGTGTTGCCACACACATCTTTTTCAGCAAGTGTTGCCACACACATCTTGTTTCAGCAAGTGTTGCCAGATACTGAATGTGGTTTTTATTCTGATTTTTGCATACCAGAAGTATTTTGGATGTATTTGAAATCTTTAATAGCTTTTAGCTTGGCACTTCTGATGCTCCAGCGCCGCTGAGATGCTCTGTCATTCTTCATCTTCGCCTGTACAAGAAGAGCCTCTCTTCAAGCTTACATTGTCTCGCCTGTACAAGAAGAGCCTCTCTTCAAGCTTACATTGTCTCGCCTGTACAAGAAGAGCCTCTCTTCAAGCTTACATTGTCTCGCCTGTACAAGAAGAGCCTCTCTTCAAGCTTACATTGTCTCGCCTGTACAAGAAGAGCCTCTCTTCAAGCTTACATTGTCTCGTCTGTACAAGAAGAGCCTCTCTTCAAGCTTACATTGTCTCGTCTGTACAAGAAGAGCCTCTCTTCAAGCTTACATTGTCTCGCCTGTACAAGAAGAGCCTCTCTTCAAGCTTACATTGTCTCGCCTGTACAAGAAGAGCTCTCTTCAAGCTTACATTGTCTCGCCTGTACAAGAAGAGCTCTCTTCAAGCTTACATTGTCTCGTCTGTACAAGAAGAGCTCTCTTCAAGCTTACATTGTCTCGTCTGTACAAGAAGAGCCTCTCTTCAAGCTTACATTGTCTCGCCTGTACAAGAAGAGCCTCTCTTCAAGCTTACATTGTCTCGTCTGTACAAGAAGAGCCTCTCTTCAAGCTTACATTGTCTCGTCTGTACAAGAAGAGCCTCTTCAAGCTTACATTGTCTCGCTCTGTACAAGAAGAGCCTTCTTCAAGCTTACATTGTCTCGTCTGTACAAGAAGAGCCTCTCTCAAGCTTACATTGTCTCGTCTGTACAAGAAGAGCCTCTCTTCAAGCTTACATTGTCTCGCCTGTACAAGAAGAGCCTCTTCAAGCTTACATTGTCTCGTCTGTACAAGAAGAGCCTCTTCAAGCTTACATTGTCTCGTCTGTACAAGAAGAGCCTCTTCAGCTTACATTGTCTCGCCTGTACAAGAAGAGCCTCTCTTCAAGCTTACATTGTCTCGCCTGTACAAGAAGAGCCTCTCTTCAAGCTTACATTGTCTCGTCTGTACAAGAAGAGCCTCTCTTCAAGCTTACATTGTCTCGCCTGTACAAGAAGAGCCTCTCTTCAAGCTTACATTGTCTCGCCTGTACAAGAAGAGCCTCTCTTCAAGCTTACATTGTCTCGTCTGTACAAGAAGAGCTCTCTTCAAGCTTACATTGTCTCGTCTGTACAGAAGAGCCTTCTTCAAGCTTACATTGTCTCGCCTGTACAAGAAGAGCCTCTCTTCAAGCTTACATTGTCTCGCCTGTACAAGAAGAGCCTCTCTTCAAGCTTACATTGTCTCGCCTGTACAAGAAGAGCCTCTCTTCAAGCTTACATTGTCTCTTCCTTAATGGAATGTGACTGGAAGATACTTCTAGTGTCACAGAGTTAATTCTTTCTTAGCACTGGTTGTGCTTGATGTTATGTCTTCCCAGTGTGTTTCATTAAGGACATGATTTACTTAATCCCAGTTAATGTTCTTGTTGTTAAAGATGAATCTGGTAAAGGCTACCTCAAGACTATTTGTGTTTTGTAGCTCAGCACCAGTCTGTGTCACTGTTGTGTTGTAGCTCAGCACCAGTCTGTGTCACTGTTGTGTTGTAGCTCAGCACCAGTCTGTGTCACTGGTGTGTTGTAGCTCAGCACCAGTCTGTGTCACTGTTGTGTTGTAGCTCAGCACCAGTCTGTGTCACTGTTGTGTTGTAGCTCAGCACCAGTCTGTGTCACTGGTGTGTTGTAGCTCAGCACCAGTCTGTGTCACTGTTGTGTTGTAGCTCAGCACCAGTCTGTGTCACTGGTGTGTTGTAGCTCAGCACCAGTCTGTGTCACTGTTGTGTTGTAGCTCAGCACCAGTCTGTGTCACTGGTGTGTTGTAGCTCAGCACCAGTCTGTGTTACTGGTGTGTTGTAGCTCAGCACCAGTCTGTGTCACTGTTGTGTTGTAGCTCAGCACCAGTCTGTGTCACTGTTGTGTTGTAGCTCAGCACCAGTCTGTGTCACTGGTGTGTAGTGGCTCAGCACCAGTCTGTGTCACTGTTGTGTTGTAGCTCAGCACCAGTCTGTGTCACTGTTGTGTTGTAGTTCAGTACCAGTCTGTGTCACTGTTGTGTTGTAGTTCAGCACCAGTCTGTGTCACTGTTGTGTTGTAGCTCAGCACCAGTCTGTGTCACTGTTGTGTTGTAGCTCAGCACCAGTCTGTGTCACTGGTGTGTTGTAGCTCAGCACCAGTCTGTGTCACTGTTGTGTTGTAGTTCAGTACCAGTCTGTGTCACTGGTGTGTTGTAGCTCAGCACCAGTCTGTGTCACTGTTGTGTTGTAGCTCAGCACCAGTCTGTGTCACTGGTGTGTTGTAGCTCAGCACCAGTCTGTGTCACTGGTGTGTTGTAGCTCAGCACCAGTCTGTGTCACTGTTGTGTTGTAGCTCAGCACCAGTCTGTGTGACTGTTGTGTTGTAGCTCAGCACCAGTCTGTGTCACTGTTGTGTTATGGCTCAGCACCAGTCTGTGTCACTGTTGTGTTGTAGTTCAGCACCAGTCTGTGTCACTGTTGTGTTGTAGTTCAGTACCAGTCTGTGTCACTGTTGTGTTGTAGTTCAGTACCAGTCTGTGTCACTGTTGTGTTGTAGCTCAGCACCAGTCTGTGTCACTGTTGTGTTGTAGCTCAGCACCAGTCTGTGTCACTGTTGTGTAGTGGCTCAGCACCAGTCTGTGTCACTGTTGTGTTGTAGCTCAGCACCAGTCTGTGTCACTGTTGTGTTGTAGCTCAGCACCAGTCTGTGTCACTGTTGTGTTGTAGTTCAGTACCAGTCTGTGTCACTGTTGTGTTGTAGCTCAGCACCAGTCTGTGTCACTGTTGTGTTGTAGCTCAGCACCAGTCTGTGTCACTGTTGTGTTGTTGTTCAGTACCAGTCTGTGTCACTGTTGTGTTGTAGTTCAGTACCAGTCTGTGTCACTGTTGTGTTGTAGCTCAGCACCAGTCTGTGTCACTGTTGTGTTGTAGTTCAGCACCAGTCTGTGTCACTGTTGTGTTGTAGTTCAGCACCAGTCTGTGTCACTGTTGTGTTATAGCTCAGCACCAGTCTGTGTCACTGGTGAGTTTCGTACTGGCTCATCGTTGTTCATGATAATAAGGTCAAGACTGTCTTCAAGTCACGTTGGCTTCACTATTTGCTGGCTTAAGGTGAATTTATTACAGGCTTTCAATAGTTCATTTGTGTGAGAATGTTGGTCTGTGCTCACCCAGGGATTAACCCAGCTCTTACATTATTTGCTACGTTCTTCCATGTTAAATATCTTGATTTGAAATAACCAAACAATAGTATATTCGAGGTTTGGGTTAAAAGACTTTCTAATCAATGTTCAATAGCTGTTTCTTGAACTGTTCAAAGGTTGTATCTAGCGGCTGATATTCAACCACAATGGCTAGGTTTTGGTTTTCAGTTTTTATTGACAACACTTTCAAATACATCATCTGTGGTGTTTAGTAACTGTGTGTATATAGTAACTCTGTGTATATAGTAACTCTGTGTATATAGTAACTCTGTGTATATAGTAACTCTGTGTATATAGTAACTCTGTGTATATAGTAACTCTGTTTATATAGTAACTCTGTGTATATAGTAACTCTGTATATATGAACAACTCTTGATGTACTGGCCAATCCCCTCCCTCCCCCCCTCCCCCCACCGTGTTGTCTATAATTTTGGTCGCCTCTAATTAGGTAGCACTCAGGTATCAGTGTTTCAGTGTCAAAGTGATCTTTTGTGAGGGTCTCTGTGAAAGCTGCAAATTCTGCATTTGACTCAGTGAGGAGTCTACTAATAAACAGTGTTTGTTGTTGGTGGATGGTCTAAGGTCTTGTATATTTGCAAAAATAACTAATATTGTTTTCTTGTTCGTTGGCATTAATATCTGTGATTTTGGAGTGGATGTTACCTGGAGTCCCTTCCAGAGGTCATCGCCCTCGCGGCCTCATCCAGACCAGACCTTCTGGTTGCTGGCCTGATTGATCAATCTGTTGGTGCCCTCCGCCCACAGTCCTACTTACGCACAACAACCCAGCTGATCAGGATCTGTTTTGAGGACTTTGATGAGTTTCCTCTTGAAGTTTGTTGGTGACTTTCCTTAGTCATGAAGGGAGAGTGTTGAAGAGTCTTGGTTTCCATTCCAGGGAGAGTCTCAGGTGATTATCCCCTCCAGGGAGGTTCCTTGACGCTGGTGAGGGGCTCTTGATCTAGGGAATTGGATCTGTGCTCCAGTTTCCTGAATTGAGCCTGAATACCTCACATTCCCCCCTCCCCACAGGCCCTGTATAATCCCTACGGGTTTAGCGCTCCCATCATTATAATAATAATAATAATAATAATAAGGTGGTTATATACAGTAGGCGACATAAGTAAGCAAGCGAACATTCCAGTTCTTTTTCCATTTAGTCCATATTTGCCAACTCCCTCCTCCGATTCTTTATATATTCCAGGTAGTGTCCATGAGAAGCCGTCTCGACTGCACTACTCTTCAGGAACATCCTCAGTACTTTCCTGAATCTTATCCAAATCCAGAGGAACTTCTTAGATCAGTTTCATTTAGGGGAACTTTGCTTACGCTCGTACAAGAGACAAGGTTTTAAGACATACGTAAGTCACATGTCACATTTGTTTTGGAATTTTAAGCCAGGGTAGAGAGGGTTAGTTACGCTGGATAACCCAAGAAAGTCAGTGCGCCATCGAGGACTGTCTGTCTTATTTACAGTGTAATCTTTTAATTTTGTCCGCCAGAGTGCCACCCACACCAGTCAACTAACACTCAGGTACCTACTAACTGCTAGGTGAACAGGGACAACAAGTGTGAGGAAACATGCCCAACATTTCCACCCTTGCAGGGGACTGAACCACAGACAGTCATTGTGTGAGGCGACAACATTTCAACTGACCTACGGCACAAAATTCCTACTCTTTTTATTTATTTATTTATTTAATTATATATATATATATTTTTTTTTTTGCAAGATCCCTTCAAATGTTCCATAAATCTTTCTGTAAGGAATATTGTCATTATATTACAAGCAACCCACAAAACCTAACTGTAAGTTCAGTAGTGTAGGTCAGCCTCAGCTCCACACCGAGCACGTCAGGCTCTTCCCCAGGGGAGGTTCCTGAGGCTAATAATTCTCCGTCGTTAAGTAGGACACAAGTGCAACTAATGTGACATTTTATTGTAGCAAAGTTTCGCTACTACTGCCACTAGTATTACCACTACTACTGCCACTAGTATTACCACTACTACTGCCACTAGTATTACCACTACTACTGCCACTAGTATTACCACTACTACTGCCACTAGTATTACTATTACTACTGCCACTAGTATTACCACTACTACTGCCACTAGTATTACTACTACTACTGCCACTAGTATTACTATTACTACTGCCACTAGTATTACCACTACTACTGCCACTAGTATTACCACTACTACTGCCACTAGTATTACCACTACTACTGCCACTAGTATTACCACTACTACTGCCACTAGTATTACTACTACTATTGCCACTAGTATTACTACTACTACTGCCACTAGTATTACTACTACTACAGCCACTAGTATTACTACTACTACTGCCACTAGTAATACTACTACTACTACTGCCACTAGTATTACTATTACTGCCACTAGTAATACTACTACTACTACTGCCACTAGTATTACTACTACTACTGCTACTAGTATTACTACTACTACTGTTACTAGTATTACTATTACTACTAGTAATACTAATACTACTGCTACTAGTATTACCACTATATTACAACCTCAGGTTCAATGGCCTGTTAACCTGAGAGTAAAAGGGAGCTTGGAGCAAAGAAACACAGTAGAAAATGCTTTGAATTTGTATTTCCTTCACCAAGCAATTATTACTAGATAAGACTTTTGACTTTTCCTTCACCAAGTATTAGATAAGGCTTTGTATAATTATGTACAGAGAGAGTAATATAGTGCAAGCCACGGTCTTCAAGGCAAAACAGCAGCCAATAGACAGAGACAACCGTCCACAACCAGCTCAGTGCAGGAATGACAATGGCAAACTTGTGAGTGGTATCCACATCACCTTTTGCCATTGTCAAACTCGCATTATGATTGGCTGAACCGAGTCGTTGATTTGATGATGGGGCCCCATCTCAAACCCTTAACGATGGTTCGCTGGTTAGAGGGGAGCCTATGTGGGTGTGTTTAACATGCTCCGAATAAAGGTAACATATTCTTTGCATGCAACACTGCCACTAGTATTACTACTACTACTGCCACTAGTATTACTACTACTACTGCCACTAATATTACTACTACTACTGCCACTAGTATTACTACTACTACTGCCACTAGTATTACTACTACTACTGCCACTAATATTCTACTACTACTGCCACTAGTATTACTCTACTACTGCCACTGTATTACTACTACTACTGCCACTAGTATTACTACTACTACTGCCACTAGTATTACTACTACTACTGCCACTAGTATTACTACTACTACTGCCACTAGTATTACTACTACTACTGCCACTAGTATTACTACTACTACTGCCACTAGTATTACTACTACTACTGCCACTAGTATTACTACTACTACTGCCACTAGTATTACCACCACTCTGCCACTGTATTCTACTACTACTGCCACTAGTATTACTACTACTACTGCCACTAGTATTACTACTACTACTGCCACTAGTATTACTACTACTACTGCCACTAGTATTACTACTACTACTGCCACTAGTATTACCACCACTACTGCCACTAGTATTACAACTACTACTGCCACTAGTATTACCACTACTACTGCCACTAGTATTACTACTACTACTACTGCCACTAGTATTACTACTACTACTGCCACTAGTATTACTACTACTACTGCCACTAGTATTACTATTACTACTACTGCCACTAGTATTACTACTACTACTGCCACTAGTATTACTACTACTACTGCCACTAGTATTACTACTATTACTGCCACTAGTATTACCACTACTACTGCCACTAGTATTACTACTACTACTGCCACTAGTATTACTACTACTACTGCCACTAGTATTACTACTAATCTGTCACTGAGTATTACTGCTACTCTGCCACTGTTTACTGCTACTACTGCTCTAGTATTCTACTCTACTGCCACTAGTATTGCTACTACTACTGCCACTAGTATTGCCACTCTACTGCCACTAGTATTACTGCTACTCTGCCACTGGTATTACTACTATTCTGCCACTAGTATTGCCACTACTCTGCCACTAGTATTGCTACTCTGCTGTCACTAGTATTCTACTACTACTGCCACTAGTATTGCTACTATTCTGCCACTAGTATTACTACTACTGCCACTAGTATTACTCTACTACTGCCACTAGTATTACTACTACTGCTGCCACTAGTATTACTCTACTACTGCCACTAGTATTACTACTACTACTGCCACTAGTATTCTACTACTACTGCCACTGTGTTACTATTGCTACTCTGCCACTGTATTACTACTACTACTGCCACTAGTTTACTGCTACTACTGCCACTGGTATTCTACTCTACTGCCACTGTATTCTACTACTACTGCCACTAATGTATTACTATTACTACTACTGCCACTAGTATTACTACTACTACTGCCACTAGGTATTACTACTATTACTGCCACTAGTATTCCTACTACTGCCACTAGTATTACTCTACTCTGCCACTAGTTCTACTACTACTGCCACTAGTATTACTCTACTCTGCCACTAGTGTTCTACTACTACTGCCACTAGTATTACTACTCTACTGCCACTAGTATTACTGCTATTACTGCCACTAGTATTGCCACTACTCTGCCACTAGTATTACTCTACTCTGCCACTGGTATTACTGCTACTCTGCCACTGGTATTACTACTATTATGCCATGTATTGCACTCTACTGCCACTAGTATTACTCTACTACTGCCACTAGTATTCCACTACTACTGCACTAGTTCTACTCTGCCACTTGTATTACTATTACTACTACTACTGCCACTAGTATTACTACTACTACTACTGTCACTAGTATTACTACTACTACTACTACTGCCACTAGTATTACTACTACTACTGCCACTAGTTTTACTACTACTACTGCCACTAGTTTTACTACTACTACTGCCACTAGTATTACTACTACTACTACCACTTGTGTTACTACTACTACTGCAACTAGTATTACCACTACTACTGCTACTAGTATTACTACTACTACTGCTACTAGTATTACTACTACTACTGCCACTAGTATTACTACTACTACTACCACTTGTGTTACTACTACCGCTAGTATTACACCTCACACTAAGCCTATATCTACCCTGTGTGTCCATGTATTGTTTGTAACGGCTTGACAAAGCTCCTGGAGAGCGAAACGTTGCCACAATAAAATGTCACATTAATGGAACTTGTGTCCTGTTACTCAACATTCTGTCGGTAATTCTACCAACATTAATATAATTCTTCGTTGTTTTAGACCACTAGTTCGGTTGCTAGCGCACTCATCTCACACACTGAGTGTGCGTGGTTCGATCCCCTGTAAGGGTAGAAACACTGCACGTGTTTCCTTAAGACACCTGATGTCCCTGTCCACCTGGGAACACAGTGGCCTGAAATGGAACAATAAACACAGTGGCCTGAAATGGAACAATAAACACAGTGGCCTGAAATGGAACAATAAACACAGTGGCCTGAAATGGAACAATAAACACAGTGGCCTGAAATGGAACAATAAACACAGTGGCCTGAAATGGAACAATAAACACAGTGGCCTGAAATGGAACAATAAACACAGTGGCCTGAAATGGAACAATAAACACAGTGGCCTGAAATGGAACAATAAACACAGTGGCCTGAAATGGAACAATAAACACAGTGGCCTGAAATGGAACAATAAACACAGTGGCCTGAAATGGAACAATAAACACAGTGGCCTGAAATGGAACAATAAACACAGTGGCCTGAAATGGAACAATAAACACAGTGGCCTGTAATGGAACAATAAACACAGTGGCCTGAAATGGAACAATAAACACAGTGGCCTGAAATGGAACAATAAACACAGTGGCCTGAAATGGAGCAATAAACACAGTGGCCTGAAATAGAACAATAAACACAGTGGCCTGAAGTGGAACAATAAACACAGTGGCCTGAAATGGAACAATAAACACAGTGGCCTGAAATGGAACAATAAACACTGTGGCCTGAAATGGAACAATAAACACAGTTGCCTGAAATGGAACAATAAACACAGTGGCCTGAAATGGAACAATAAACACAGTGGCCTGAAATGGAACAATAAACACAGTGGCCTGAAATGGAACAATAAACACAGTGGCCTGAAATGGAACAATAAACACAGTGGCCTGAAATGGAACAATAAACACAGTGGCCTGAAATGGAACAATAAACACAGTGGCCTGAAATGGAACAATAAACACAGTGGCCTGAAATTGAACAATAAACACAGTGGCCTGAAATGGAACAATAAACATAGTGGCCTGAAATGGAACAATAAACACAGTGGCCTGAAATGCTCTGCATATCCTGAGGCTTTCTCAGTTTCACACAGGAAGACACTAACAATATCCCAATAATTAATTTTTATAGTGGGACTGAAGAAGGTAAATTATGTAATATCACAGTCACTAGCGATGTGGTTAACAAACAAGTAGACTGACTGAAGCAAAATAAATCCCCGGACCCTGACGATCTTTTTTCAGGGGTTCTTAATGAGTGCAAAATAGAACTTTGTGAACTACTGACTAAAATTTTTAATATATCTCTTCAAACAGGTGTAGTGTCTGGTATGTGGAAGATGGCTAATGTAATTCCTATTTTTAAGGAAGGGGGCAAGTCGTTACCATCAAATTATCGCCCAATAAGCCTGACTTCAAGTGTAGGCAAATTACTAGTCAATTATAGCTTATATTATAAGAAGCCATCTGGATAAACTTCATTTGTTTAATGATACTCAGCATGGATTCACGAGAGGCCATTCATGCCTAACTAATTTACTAACTTTCTTCAGTAAAGCTTTTGAGGCTGTTGATCACGATAAAGAATTCGACTTTGTTTATTTGGATTTTAATAAGGCTTTTGATAGAGTTCTGCAACAGAGACTTAAAAAAAAGTGGCAGCTCATGGCGCTGGGGAAAAGTGCTGCCATGGATCAAGTTATAGCTCACGAACAGAAAGCAGAGAGTGTGCATAAATGGGATTTAATCTGGGTGCGGATCTGTAACAAGTGGCGTTCCACAGGGATCAGTCTTAGGCCCAATGTTGTTTATAATATATATAAATGACCTAAACGACAGTATTACTAGTAATATGAGCAAATTCGCTGACGACACGAAGATAGGAAGGATAATTGATTCATATGTAGATGTCACGGAACTTCAGGAGGATTTAGACAAACTCAATTCCTGGTCAGAAAAGTAGAAGATGCAGTTCAATGTAGATAAATGCAAAGTTCTGAAGCTTGGGAATGTTCATAACCCTAGCACTTATAAGTTAAATAACGTAGAACTTAGCCATACAGATTGCGAAAAGGACTTGGGGGTTATTGTAAGAAGCAACCTTAAACCAAGACAGCAATGCCTTGGTTTAAGGCATTGTTAACCGTATTTACAACTAATCTCAATTCGTCCATCTTATTTATCGCACTACGAGTATTTGTGTAATATATGTTTAGAAAACCTCCCTTCTCTTTTCTCTTCCTGCTGATTTCTGTTCCTCCACTATACCTGTTACTGTCCTTGTCACCTATTGCCACTGGGTTTCCAAGATTCACCAATAACTCAACCTCATTCTGCCTATAACTGGTTTCCCTAAAACTCACACTATTGCTACACTGAAAATTTATTGATTTTCCACAAATAACCATACCACTATCTATTTCTAGTTTAAAGACCTAACAGCTCCCTCCACTGCATTGGCTAGTGCTCCCACCCCAAACCTAGATAAGTGAACCCTATCCCTGGCATGCATGATATTTCTGCCATAGAAGAGGTCCCAGATGTCAATGAATTTTACTGAATTTTCTTTACAGTGTTTGTCCAGCCAGCAATTGACACCAATTGCCTTGGACAACCATTCATTTCCAACTCCTCTCCTGAGCAAAATGTCACATATCACAGGGTTCCCTCCCTTCTTCCTAATAATGTTTATTGCTGTCATATACCTTCTAACTGAATCCTCACTTCTATGCTTGCCTACATCATTGCCTCCAGCACTGAGGCAGATAATAGGATTGATCCCATTACCATGCATGATATTGTCAAGCCGGCTAACTATGTCCTCAATCCCAGCCACAGGAAAGCAAACCCTCTGTCTCCTACTCCTATCCTTCAAGCAGAAGGCCCTATCCATGTACCTAAACTGGCTGTCCCCAACAAACACAATATTCTTACCTTCCTTGATGTTCTTCGTTGTGACGTTCGTTCCCATTAGTGGACTCACATTCGTCTGGTAGCACAGAAAAGGAGTTCGATGTTTCCACACCAGTAATTAAGGTCCCAGGACAGAAATGTTTTCTAATAAATATGTCCTAGTGTTTGCTGACGTGTTTTTCTAAACCAAGTTATGGGTATTTATTACCAAGGTTAATAACTATGGTACCTGTACATGCTGGTCCCTCTAAAATGGCTGTTACACCACTGTTGCTTTCCTCCTCTTGTGATTAGATTTTGCCACCAAAGTGGCTAGTTTATTGTGCACCCCATATATATCCTGTGGACGGTAGCGCAAGAGCATATGGATACACAAAAGGCCTAGGAACTAGACCCCGAAAGGGTTAACAAGTGTACATTTGGATTTATATCTACATATTTACAGTTCACTTATCTGTTACAAGCAAATTTAGGAAATTTGCTTAGTATATCTGGTATCTTATTTTCATTAATAAGATATCTTGACATGTCACATAGGTAATTATACTGTCTATCTTTGTATTCCTCAATAAGTGGACAATTATGCACATAGTGTTCGAGACAGTGACCATATGCTTGACCACATAATTTGCATTTAGTTTGATTATCATCTGTGTGTCTCCCAAACTGTCAGAATACTTGTAGCCAAGCCTAAGCCTGGCCACTACAACATCAGTCAGTCTGTTTACATTGACCTATGCATATCAGGAGAATTGATAGGTATCAGTGTAGTATAGAAAGTGAATGTCAGACTGAAGTTCCTCTACAGACAAGCACAGTGTCTACCTACTGAGGCTCGCAGGACCCTATGTCTAGCCCTTATACAATGTCATATGGACTACGCTTGCTCTTCATGGTACTCTGCCTTGACTAAAAAACTGAAAGATAAGCTGCAAATCACCCAAAACAAAATGGTAAGATTCATCCTGGACCTGGGCCCAAGAGAACATGTAGGCCAGGATGAATTACAACAATTGGATATGCTGAATATTGAAGACAGAGTAAAACAACTTAAATTGAATCAGGTTTATAAAATTGCTCACAAACAGTGTCCAGAATATCTTGCTGCCAATTTTGTCAAGGCTGAGAACTAAAGCAGTGATAGTACTAGGGGGAGAGAGCACAACTTTGTAGTACCCACAGTCAGTGGCCAGGCTTCAAACACCTTTTATTGTACAGCAATAAAGGAATGGGACAGCCTGCCTGCACATGTCAAAGCCAGCCATAGCATGAGCCAGTTCAAGAAGAGAGCCAAAAGCTACCTAATGAATGTAGTGACAGAAAGGGAGGAGAATTATTTTTTATTTTTTTAGCTAACATACATGTAAATGTAAATAACTCTTTTTACCTTATTCCTAGTATATATCCTTTATAGTATAAAAACATATATCTCCTAAGGTGTATAATATTAAGGTACTAAAAGAACCCCAATGGAAATAAGTCACTCTGTCTGACTTTTTGGGGATATCCTAGGTTCTCTACACATATGCTGCTATGTATGATGATCTATGTAACTGTATTTGTGTATACCTGAATAAACTTACTTACTTGTTTACCAACACCAGTATCAGCAACACCAGTATCAGTAACACCAGTATCAGGAACACCAGTATCAGTAACACCAGTATCAGGAACACCAGTATCAGCAACACCAGTATCAGGAACACCAGTATCAGCAACACCAGTATCAGCAACACCAGTATCAGCAACACCAGTATCAGCAACACCAGTATCAGCAACACCAGTATCAGCAACACCTGTCACTCGACTCACCACTCCTGCCTACTCCCTCCTTACTCCCTTATATCCCTCATTATTCCTCCTTTCCTAACCCCCCTACATGACAGCAATACCAGTACCAACAACACCAGTACCAGCAACATCAATACTAGTAATACCAGTTCCAGCAACACCAGTACCAGCAGATAAGATTTTGTTCGGATTTTTAACCCCGGAGGGTTACCACCCAGGATAACCCAAGAAAGTCAGTGCGTCATCGAGGACTTTTTGTCTTAATCCATGGGGATCCACAGGATGCGACCCACACCAGTCGACTAACACCCAGGTACCTATTTGCTGCTAGGTGAACAGGACAACAGGTGTAAGGAAACGCGTCGAAATTTTTTCACCCTGCCGGGAATCGAACCCGGGCCCTCCGTGTGGGAAGCGACAGTTTTAGCCATCAGGCCACCGGGGCCCATCAGTACTAGCAATACCAGTGCCAACACCAGTACCAGCAACGCCAGTACCAGCAACACCAGTATCAACACCACCAGTACCAACAAAACTAGTACCAGCAACACCAGTACCAGTTCCAGAAACACCAGTACTAGCAATAAAAGTACCAACACCAGTACCAACAACACTAGTACCAGCAACACCAGTACCAGCAACACCAGTACTAGCAATACCAATACCAGCAACAACAGTACCAGCAACACCAGTACTAGTAATAGCAGTTCCAGCAACACCAGTACCAGCAACTTCAGTACTAGCAATACCAGTACCACCAACACCAGTACCAGCAACAACAGTACCAGCAACAACAGTACCAGCAACACCAGTACCATCAATACCAGTACCAACAACACCAGTACCAACAACACTAGTACCGCCAACACCAGTACTAGCAATACCAGTACCAGAAACACCAGTTCCAGCAACACCATTACTAGCAATACCAGTACCTACAACACTACTACCAGCAACACCAGTACCAGCAACATCAATAATAGTAATACCAGTACCAGCAACACCAGTACCAGCAACATCAGTACTAGCAATATCAGCAACACCAGTACCAAAACCACTAGTACCAGCAATACCAGTACCAGCAACAGCAGTACCTGCAACACCAGTACCAGCAACACCAGTACTAGTAATACCAGTACCACCACCAGTATCAGCAACAACATTACCAGCAACACCAGTACCACCAATACCAGTACCAACAACACCAGTACCAGCAACACTAGTACCACCAACACCAGTACTAGCAATACCAGTACCAGCAACACCAGTTCCAGCAACACCAGTGCCAACAACACCAGTACCAACAACACTAGTACCATGGAAAAATAAACACATAAGCAGTATAATGTGATCCTTTATTGACAACGTTTCGCCCACGCAGTGGGCTTTATCGAGTCACAAACAGATCTACCTGGATTAAAGATACATGAGTATTTATAGGATTTAGTCAGGTGGAGAATGTTGGGTCAGGTGGAGAATGTTGGGTCAGGTGAAGAATGTTGGGTCAGGTGAAGAATGCTGCATGTGACAGTCTTCAGAGTAGGGTGATGGAGTCTAAAACCTTGGGTAGCTTTAAAAAAGAGATTGGATAAGTATATGGGTAAACCTTCTGCAGTGTTCCATTCTTAAGTTCTAGTGGATAGCGATTGAAGAAGTTTCTTGGCAATAGGTTCAGCTATGTTGTAGAAGCCGTTGTTCTTGTTGAAGTTGTTGGATATACAGATAAGTGATGATTCCAGGATTCTTCGGTATATAGGCTTTTTCCTGCGCGCACTCAGAATCTGCAGCAGTGAGTTCCTTGAGGAAGAATGCTCCTCTATTGAACAAGTTT
Source organism: Cherax destructor (assembly GCA_009830355.1). Classification (NCBI taxonomy): domain Eukaryota; kingdom Metazoa; phylum Arthropoda; class Malacostraca; order Decapoda; family Parastacidae; genus Cherax; species Cherax destructor. Next base: position 10,083 of record WNWK01012427.1, on the reverse strand, counting down.
TTTTAAACTTCACTATCCTCGTCACTTCATTAGAGACTGCAGACGACGGGCATTAAACATCTTCAACACACCCAGAGAAGACACTGCCGAGAAGAGATACATAGTCCTCACCAACTCCATTCCAAAACACGTTTCCAACATTTTTCCAATACCTCATTCCGAGTATCCACCTCCACATCCACCACCATCAAGGACATTACCAGTAACAGACAGGACAAGCTTCAATCCACTGCAGGGGTATACACAATCCCTTGTAATGACTGCAGCAAATTATACATCGGCGAAACATCTAGAGACCTCCAAACACGCATTTCAGAACACCAGTACGCAGGCAGATCTGACGACTCAAGAAATGCCTGTGTTCAACACCGAAATTTACACAACCATTTAATCAACTACAGAAACGCAAGACTCATCACCAGAGAAGACAACACTCAATACCGAAGAATCCTGGAATCATCACTTATCTGTATATCCAACAACTTCAACCAGAACAACGGCTTCTACAACATAGCTGAACCTATTGCCAAGAAACTTCTTCATCGCTATCCCACATAAGAACTTAAGAATGGAACACTGCAGAAGGTTTACCCATATACTTATCCAATCTCTTTTTTAAAGCTACCCAAGGTTTTAGACTCCATCACCCTACTCTGAAGACTGTCACATGCAGCATTCTTCACCTGACCCAACATTCTCCACCTGACCCAGCATTCTTCACCTGACTAAATCCTATAAATACTCATGTATCTTTAATCCAGGTAGATCTGTTTGTGACTCGATAAAGCCCACTGCGTGGGCGAAACGTTGTCAATAAAGGATCACATTATACTGCTTATGTGTTTATTTTTCCATTGTGTCGGTATTTTATACCATTTATTTCCAACACTAGTACCAGCAACACCAGTTCCACCAACACCAGTACCAAAAACACCAGTACCAACAACACTTGTACCAGCAACACCAGTACCAGCAACACCAGTACCAGCAACACAAGTACCAGCAACACCAGTACCAGCAACACCAGTACCATCAACATTAGTACCATCAACACCAGTACCAACAACACCAGTACCAACAACACCAGTACCAACAACACCAGTTCCAACAACACCAGTACCAGTACCAGTAACACCAGTACCAGCAACACCAGTACCAGCAACACCAGTACCAGCAACACCAGCTACCTCTCCTCTTTAATCTTTTTGTTTTACTCTGTGTTTTGCTTTCTTTATCTGTCAAGTACCTGTCAGACACAGGCTGACTGTCAAGTACCTGTCACACACAGGCTGACTGTCAAGTACCTGTCAGACACAGGCTGACTGTCAAGTACCTGTCACACACAGGCTGACTGTCAAGTACCTGTCACACACAGGTTGACTGTCAAGTATCTGTCACACACAGGCTGACTGTCAAGTACCTGTCACACACAGGCTGACTGTCAAGTAACTGTCACACACAGGTTGACTGTCAAGTACCTGTCACACACAGGTTGACTGTCAAGTACCTGTCACACACAGGTTGACTGTCAAGTACCTGTCACACACAGGCTGACTGTCAAGTACCTGTCACACACAGGTTGACTGTCAAGTACCTGTCACACACAGGCTGACTGTCAAGTACCTGTCACACACAGGCTGACTGTCAAGTACCTGTCACACACAGGTTGACTGTCAAGTATCTGTCACACACAAACTGACTGTCAAGTACCTGTCACACACAGGTTGACTGTCAAGTATCTGTCACACACAGTCTGACTGTCAAGTACCTGTCACACACAGGCTGACTGTCAAGTACCTGTCACACACAGGCTGACTGTCAAGTACCTGTCACACACAGGCTGACTGTCAAGTACCTGTCACACACAGGCTGACTGTCAAGTACCTGTCACACACAGGTGACTGTCAAGTATCTGTCACACAGGCTGACTGTCATACTGTCACACACAGATTGACTGTCAAGTACCTGTCACACACAGTCTGACTGTCAAGTACCTGTCACACACAGGCTGACTGTCAAGTACCTGTCACACACAGGCTGACTGTCAAGTACCTGTCACACACAGGCTGACTGTCAAGTACCTGTCACACACAGGCTGACTATCAAGTACCTGTCACACACAGGTTGACTGTCAAGTACCTGTCACACACAGGCTGACTGTCAAGTACCTGTCACACACAGGTTGACTGTCAAGTACCTGTCACACACAGGCTGACTGTCAAGTACCTGTCACACACAGGCTGACTGTCAAGTACCTGTCACACACAGGTTGACTGTCAAGTATCTGTCACACACAGGTTGACTGTCAAGTACCTATCACACACAGGTTGACTGTCAAGTATCTGTCACACACAGGCTGACTGTCAAGTACCTGTCACACACAGGCTTCAACCTGTCACAGGTGATTCTGTCACACACAGGTTGACTGTCAAGTACCTGTCACACACTGGTTGACTGTCAAGTACCTGTCACACACAGGTTGACTGTCAAGTACCTGTCACACACAGGTTGGCTGTCAAGTACCTGTCACACACAGGCTGACTGTCAAGTATCTGTCACACACAGGTTGACTGTCAAGTACCTGTCACACACAGGTTGACTGTCAAGTATCTGTCACACACAGTGCTTGACGTGGTCAAGTACCTGTCACACACAGGTTGACTGTCAAGAGTAGTTCTGTCACACACAGGTTGACTGTCAAGTACTCTGTCACTACACAGGCTGACTGTCAAGTATCTGTTGTCACACACAGGTTGACTGTCAAGTACCTGTCACACAGGTTGACTGTCAAGTACTGTCACACAGGTGACTGTCGTGACTGTCACAAGTACTGTCGACACACAGGCTGACTGTCAAGTATCTGTCACACACATGACGGTGCTGACTGTCAAGTACCTGTCACACACAGGCTGACTGTCAAGTATCTGTCACACACAGGCTGACTGTCAAGTATCTGTCACACACAGGCTGACTGTCAAGTACCTGTCACACACAGGCTGACTGTCAAGTACCTGTCACACACAGGCTGACTGTCAAGTATCTGTCACACACAGGCTGACTGTCAAGTACCTGTCACACACAGGTTGACTGTCAAGTATCTGTCACACACAGGCTGACTGTCAAGTATCTGTCACACACAGGACTGACTGTCAACGTATCTGTCCACACAGGTTGACTGTCAAGTATCTGTCACACACAGGTTGACTGTCAAGTACCTGTCACACACAGGTTGACTGTCAAGTATCTGTCACACACAGGTTGACTCAGCTACACAGTACTGCATACGTCACACACAGGTTGACTGTCAAGTACCTGTACCTAGTACGCACACACAGGTTGACGCAAGATCTGTCACACAGGTGATTCATAGTCACACACAGGCTTGACTGTCAAGTACCTGTCACACACAGGTTGACTGTCAAGTACTGTCACACACAGGTGACTGTCAGTACCTGTCACACAGGTACTGTCATCCTGTCACACACAGGTGACTGTCAGATCTGTCACAGGTGACTCTCTGTCACACACAGGTTGACTGTCAAGTACCTGTCACACACAGGTTGACTGTCAAGTATCTGTCACACACAGGTTGACTGTCAAGTATCTGTCACACACAGGTTGACTGTCAAGTACCTGTCACACACAGGCTGACTGTCAAGTACCTGTCACACACAGCCTGACTGTCAAGTACCTGTCACACACAGGTTGACTGTCAAGTACCTGTCACACACAGCCTGACTGTCAAGTACCTGTCACACACAGCCTGACTGTCAAGTACCTGTCACACACAGCCTGATTGTCCTAACTGATCATGCTGGGTACTAACTTTTACTAACTTCGTCACTCTAACTTTAGTGAATCACATTGTCTAGAGGTGACGCCCGGCTGTAATGACCTGGATTATGAAGCTCAGTGCTGGCTCCTTCATCCTGCCTAGTGCTGGCTTCTCCATCCTGCCCAGTGCTGGCTTCTCCATCCTGCCCAGTGCTGGCTCCTTCATCCTGCCCAGTGCTGGCTCCTTCATCCTGCTCAGTGCTGGCTCCTTCATCCTGCCCAGTGCTGGCTTCTCCATCCTGTCCAGTGCTGGCTCCTTCATCCTGCCCAGTGCTGGCTCCTTCATCCTGCCCAGTGCTGGCTTCTCCATCCTGCCCAGTGCTGGCTCCTTCATCCTGCTCAGTGCTGGCTTCTCCATCCTGCCCAGTGCTGATTCCTTTGTTCTGCCCAGTGCTGGGTCCTTTGTTCTGCCCAGTGCTGGCTCCTTCATCCTGCCTAGTGCTGGCTCCTTCATCCTGCCCAGTGCTGGCTTCTCCATCCTGCCCAGTGCTGGCTCCTTCATCCTGCCCAGTGCTGGCTTCTCCATCCTGCCCAGTGCTGGGTCCTTGTTCTGCCCAGTGCTGGGTCCTTTGTTCTGCCCAGTGCTGGCTTCTCTATCCTGCCCAGTGCTGGGTCCTTTGTTCTGCCCAGTGCTGGCTCCTTCATCCTGCCCAGTGCTGGCTTCTCCATCCTGTCCAGTGCTGGCTCCTTCATCCTGCCCAGTGCTGGCTTCTCCGTCCTGCCTTGTGCTGGGTCCTTTGTTCTGCCCAGTGCTGGTTCCTCCATCCTGTCCAGTGCTGGCTCCTTCATCCTGCCCAGTGCTGGCTCCTTCATCCTGCCCAGTGCTGGCTTCTCCATCCTGCCTTGTGCTGGGTCCTTTGTTCTGCCCAGTGCTGGTTCCTCCATCCTGTCCAGTGCTGGCTCCTTCATCCTGCCCAGTGCTGGCTTCTCCATCCTGCCTTGTGCTGGGTCCTTTGTTCTGCCCAGTGCTGGCTCCTCCATCCTGTCCAGTGCTGGCTTCTTCATCCTGCCCAGTGCTGGCTTCTCCATCCTGCCTTGTGCTGGGTCCTTTGTTCTGCCCAGTGCTGGTTCCTCCATCCTGCCCAGTGCTGGCTCCTTCATCCTGCCCAGTGCTGGCTCCTTCATCCTGCCCAGTGCTGGCTCCTTCATCCTGCCCAGTGCTGGCTCCTTCATCCTGCCTAGTGCTGGCTCCTTCATCCTGCCTAGTGCTGGCTCCTCTGTCCTGCCCAGTGCTGGCTCCTCCATCCTGCCCAGTGCTGGCTCCTTCATCCTGCCTAGTGCTGGCTCCTCTGTCCTGCCCAGTGCTGGCTCCTCCATCCTGCCCAGTGTTTCCTCCACCATCCTGCCCAGTGTTTCCTCCACCATCCTGCCCAGTGTTTTCTCCACCATCCTGCCCAGTGTTTCCTCCACCATCCTGCCCAGTGTTTTCTCCACCATCCTGCCCAGTGTTTCCTCCACCATCCTGCCCAGTGTTTTCTCCACCATCCTGCCCAGTGTTTCCTCCACCATCCTGCCCAGTGTTTTCTCCACCATCCTGCCCAGTGTTTCCTCCACCATCCTGCCCAGTGTTTCTTCCACCATCCTGCCCAGTGTTTCCTCCACCATCCTGCCCAGTGTTTCCTCCACCATCCTGCCCAGTGTTTCTCCACCATCCTGCCCAGTGTTTCCTCCAACATCCGGCCCAGTGTTTCCAACAGGTTATACTACAGCTTTATACATCATTAGTAAGGCCTCACCTAGATTACGCAGCTCAGTTCTGGTCTCCATATTACAGAATGTATATTATTTCGTTAGAAGACATTCAGCGAACTCCCTTAAATTACGTGTAGATGAATGGTTCAGAGAACCGACAAGTTGCTAAATTAGACACATATGCAACACTTGGGTATCTTTATTGAGGAAACGTTTCGCCACACAGTGGCTTCATCAGTCCAATACAAAGAAGAAAGTAGTAATAAGAGGAGGAGTTTGAGGTAATCAGTCCCTCGGCCTGGAGTCGATGTGTTCAGTCCATGAATCTTAAAGTAAATACAGCATAAGGCAAATAATCCCTTAAATTACATTCACTTGTAAGACGAAGAATTTTTGGAGACATGATCGAAGTGTATAAGTGGAAGATGGGTATTAACAAAGTGGATATAAATAAGGTCTTGAGGATATATATCTCTGCAAGAGAGAACCCGCAATAATGGATTTACATTAGACGAGTTTAGATATAGAAAGGATATAGGATATTATTGGTTTGGAAACAGGGTAATTGATGAGTGGAACAGTCTGTCTAGTAGGGTTATTGAAGCTAAAACCTTGGGTAGTTTCAAATTTAGGTTGGATAAATACATGAGTGAGAGGGGTTGGATTCGAGTGGGACTTGCACATGAATTAGTGGATTTATCAGAGCTTATTGTTAGGGTAGAAGTAAAGTGGCTTGGGCAAATATTCTGTTAGTGGGTTGGATTTGTGAAGGACCTGCCCAGTATGGGCCAGCAGGCCTGCCGCAGTGTTCCTCCTTTCTTTTATTCTTATCCTGCCTAGTGCTGGCTCCTCCATACTGCCCAGTGCTGACTCCTCCATCCAACCTAGTGCTGGTTCCTCCATCCTGTCCAGTGCTGGCTCCTTCATCCTGCCCAGTGCTGGCTCCTTCATCCTGCCCAGTGCTGGCTTCTCCATCCTGCCTTGTGCTGGGTCCTTTGTTCTGCCCAGTGCTGGTTCCTCCATCCTGTCCAGTGCTGGCTCCTTCATCCTGCCCAGTGCTGGCTTCTCCATCCTGCCTTGTGCTGGGTCCTTTGTTCTGCCCAGTGCTGGCTCCTCCATCCTGTCCAGTGCTGGCTTCTTCATCCTGCCCAGTGCTGGCTTCTCCATCCTGCTTGTGCTGGGTCCTTTCGTTCTGCCCAGTGCTGGTTCCTCCATCCTGCCCAGTGCTGGCTCCTTCATCCTGCCCAGTGCTGGCTCCTTCATCCTGCCCAGTGCTGGCTCCTTCATCCTGCCCAGTGCTGGCTCCTTCATCCTGCCTAGTGCTGGCTCCTTCATCCTGCCTAGTGCTGGCTCCTCTGTCCTGCCCAGTGCTGGCTCCTCCATCCTGCCCAGTGCTGGCTCCTTCCATCCTGCCAGTGCTGGCTCCTCCTGCCCAGTCTGGCTCCTCCATCCTGCCCAGTGTTTCCTCCACCATCCTGCCCAGTGTTTCCTCCACCATCCTGCCCAGTGTTTTCTCCACCATCCTGCCCAGTGTTTCCTCCACCATCCTGCCCAGTGTTTTCTCCACCATCCTGCCCAGTGTTTCTCCACAATCCTGCCCAGTGTTTTCTCCACCATCCTGCCCAGTGTTTCCTCCACCATCCTGCCCAGTGTTTTCCACCATCCTGCCATGCCTCCACCATCCTGCCCAGTGTTTCTTCCACCATCCTGCCCAGTGTTTCCTCCCACCAATCCCCTCGCCCAGTGTTTCCTCCACCATCCTGCCCAGTGTTTCCTCCAACATCCGGCCCAGTGTTTCCAACAGGTTATACTACAGCTTTATACATCATTAGTAAGGCCTCACCTAGATTACGCAGCTCAGTTCTGGTCTCCATATTACAGAATGTATATTATTTCGTTAGAAGACATTCAGCGAACTCCCTTAAATTACGTGTAGATGAATGGTTCAGAGAACCGACAAGTTGCTAAATTAGACACATATGCAACACTTGGGTATCTTTATTGAGGAAACGTTTCGCCACACAGTGGCTTCATCAGTCCAATACAAAGAAGAAAGTAGTAATAAGAGGAGGAGTTTGAGGTAATCAGTCCCTCGGCCTGGAGTCGATGTGTTCAGTCCATGAATCTTAAAGTAAATACAGCATAAGGCAAATAATCCCTTAAATTACATTCACTTGTAAGACGAAGAATTTTTGGAGACATGATCGAAGTGTATAAGTGGAAGATGGGTATTAACAAAGTGGATATAAATAAGGTCTTGAGGATATATATCTCTGCAAGAGAGAACCCGCAATAATGGATTTACATTAGACGAGTTTAGATTTAGAAAGGATATAGGATATTATTGGTTTGGAAACAGGGTAATTGATGAGTGAAACAGTCTGTCTAGTAGGGTAATTGAAGCTAAAACCTTGGGTAGTTTCAAATTTAGGTTGGATAAATACATGAGTGAGAGGGGTGATTCAGTGGGACTTGCACATGAATTAGTGGATTTATCAGAGCTTATTGTTAGGTAGAAGTAAAGTGGCTTGGGCAAATATTCTGTTAGTGGGTTGGATTTGTGAAGGACCTGCCCAGTATGGGCCAGCAGGCCTGCCGCAGTGTTCCTCCTTTCTTTTATTCTTATCCTGCCTAGTGCTGGCTCCTCCATACTGCCCAGTGCTGACTCCTCCATCCAACCTAGTGCTGGCTCCTCCATCCTGCCCAGTGCTGACTCCTCCATCCAACCTAGTGCTGGCTCCTCCATCCTGCCCAGTGCTGACTCCTCCATCCAACCTAGTGCTGGCTCCTCCATCCTGCCCAGTGCTGACTCCTCCATCCTGCCCAGTGCTGACTCCTCCATCCTGCCCAGTGCTGACTCCTCCATCCTGCCCAGTGCTGACTCCTCCATCCTGCCCAGTGCTGACTCCTCCATCCTGCCCAGTGCTGACTCCTCCATCCTGCCCAGTGCTGACTCCTCCATCCTGCCCAGTGCTGACTCCTCCATCCTGCCCAGTGCTGACTCCTCCATCCTGCCCAGTGCTGACTCCTCCATCCTGCCCAGTGCTGACTCCTCCATCCTGCCCAGTGCTGACTCCTCCATCCTGCCCAGTGCTGACTCCTCCATCCTGCCCAGTGCTGACTCCTCCATCCTGCCCAGTGCTCTCGCATAACTCTGGGATGGAAGGGTAGGAATCATCCTAAGAATGTTTGGAGGGAGGGGTAATAAAGGAGGTTTTGAGTGCTATGTGCTTCGACATCCAACAGGCTTGTGTGAGCGGTAGATTGAAGTGAGTAAAGTTAGTTTAATATCTTTATTACTCACCTCATACCCATTATGTGGGTGGTAGTCAACATGTCACAGAGGTACATAACGGGTCCAAGGGCTGGGCCACATAGCTGAACAAGTTACAATGAAATATTTACATGTTTATATCTGGTCATAGTCTTAAAATGAGTTATTGTTACACACATGAATTAAGTCACAAAAATGTTACAGTGTATTTTATACCTGATTTTGAGTAACAGCCTGGTTGATCAGGCCCTGATCCACCATGAGGCCTGGTCACAGACCAGGCCGCGGGGACGTTGACCCCCGGAACTCTCTCCAGGTAAACTCCAGGTTATGTTTTAGCAAGTTATTCTTAAATTTAAACAGGTTTATTTACAATATGCAGTTATTTTCAATATGTAAATTCCCAATTTGAGTTATTTACAATATGTAGTGTCAGAATGGTTGGTAATATTCCACTGTAATGTGACATTTCTTGAACATAAGTGAAGGCAAGTGCATTTTTTTTATTTAATGTGCTGGTTGAGTGTGAGCGATGTGATATAAAAATTGTGAAGAGATTCAGGGAAAGTGGTTAGCCGGACTAGAGTCCTGGAGGTGGGAAGTACAGTGCCTGCACTCTGAAGGATAAGTGGGTATGTTAGAGTCCTGGAGGTGGGAAGTACAGTGCCTGCACTCTGAAGGATGAGTGGGTATGTTAGAGTCCTGGAGGTGGGAAGTACAGTGCCTGCACTCTGAAGGATGAGTGGGTATGTTAGAGTCCTGGAGGTGGGAAGTACAGTGCCTGCACTCTGAAGGATAAGTGGTATATTAGAGTCCTGGAGGTGGGAAGTACAGTGCCTGCACTCTGAAGGATGAGTGGGTATGTTAGAGTCCTGAAGGTGGGAAGTACAGTGCCTGCACTCTGAAGGATGAGTGGGTATGTTAGAGTCCTGAAGGTGGGAAGTACAGTGCCTGCACTCTGAAGGATGAGTGGGTATGTTAGAGTCCTGGAGGTGGGAAGTACAGTGCCTGCACTCTGAAGGATGAATGGGTATGTTAGAGTCCTGAAGGTGGGAAGTACAGTGCCTGCACTCTGAAGGATGAGTGGGTATGTTAGAGTCCTGAAGGTGGGAAGTACAGTGCCTGCACTCTGAAGGATGAGTGGGTATGTTAGAGTCTTGAAGGTGGGAACGACAGTGCCTGCACTCTGAAGGATGAGTGGGTATGTTAGAGTCCTGAAGGTGGGAAGTACAGTGCCTGCACTCTGAAGGATGAGTGGGTATGTTAGAGTCCTGAAGGTGGGA
>WNWK01012426.1:0-59721 GCA_009830355.1 Cherax destructor | reverse complement strand
AAGGAAAGCAAGGAGTGACTGTCAGGAAAGAGACGTCAGAATGGGAAGAGTAACTAACGGGGTTTCACAAGGATCGGTACTAGGACCTGTACTCTCTTTGGTTTATGTGAATAACATTCGATGGAATTGGTTGTAAACAGGTTCCTTGTAGCATTTGTATTTCCCGCCAAGGCACAACTTCCGTGCTTTGGGTCCCAAATGGTTCATATATATATATTCCTCTTTACTGATGTAAAACTAATGAAAATAAAACTAGATGAGGACCAGAAAAGACTCAAATGGATCTGGACAAATTCCAAATTGTTGTTATGCAGAGCATTTCGGGCAAATTAGGATGAGACTAACACCAGGCACCTATCTACTGCTAGGTGAACAGGGGCAGCCCTAATATTCCACCCGAAGAGGATTGAACTATGGATCTGTGTGAGCTGAGTGCGCTACCAACCCAGCTACGTGTCTTATTCATCAACCTGCCGGTGTTACATACCATTTATGTAATGATACCTCTCTGACACAGCAACACCCTGGAATCTTGCTACTGAGGATATCTTCTACAACTCTATGCGTGCCTCTGGCCCAATACCCGGCTACACCTACTTCCTCTAGTGCGCCCCTGCCCTTCCTGTGACCATGTGTCTTATTTTCTGACAAACCTGTCTTGATCTTTATACCTGACACCAACCTGTCTTGATCTTCATACTTGACACACACCTGTGTCTTGATCTTCATACCTGACAACCAACCTGTGCTTGATCTTTATACCTGACACAACCTGTGTCTTGATCTTCATACTTGACACCAACCTGTGTCTTGATCTTCATACCTGACACCAACCTGTGTCTTGATCTTCATACCTGACATCCAACCTGTGTCTTGATCTTCATGACCCTGACACCAACAACCTGTCTTGATCTTCAACTTTGGCATAACAACCTGTGTCTTGATCTTCATACCTGACACCAACAACCTGTGTCTTGATCTTCATACCTGACACCAACAACCTGTGTCTTGATCTTCATACCTTGACACCAACCTGTGTCTTGATCTTCATACTTGACACGGCACCAACAACCTGTGTCTTGATCTTCGACTCACCTGACACCAACAACCTGTGTCTTGATCTTCATACCTGACACCAACAACCTGTGTCTTGATCTTCCATACCTGACACCAACAACCTGTGTCTTGATCTTCATACCTGACACCCAACCTGTGTCTTGATCTTCATACTGACACCACCTGTGTCTTGATCTTCATACTGACACCAACAACCTGTGTCTTGATCTTCATACCTGCAAACCTGTCTTATCTTATACCTGACACCAACACCTGTGTCTGATCTTCATACCTGACACAACCTGTGTCTTGATCTTCATACCTGCACCAACAACCTGTGTCTTGATCTTCATACCTGACACAACAACCTGTCTTGATCTTCATACTTGACACTAACCTGTGTCTGATCTTCAACGACACCAACCTGTGTCTTGATCTTCATACCTGACACCAACAACCTGTGTCTTGATCTTCATACCTGACACCAACCTGTGTCTTGATCTTCATACCGACACCAACAACCTGTGTCTTGATCTTCATACACACCAACAACCTGTGTCTTGATCTTCATACCTGACACCAACAACCTGTGTCTTGATCTTCATACCTGACACCAACAACCTGTGTCTTGATCTTCATACCTGACACCAACAACCTGTGTCTTGATCTTCATACCTGACACCAACAACCTGTGTCTTGATCTTCATACTGACACCAACCCTGTGTCTTGATCTTCATACCTGACACCAACAACCTGTGTCTTGATCTTCATACCTGACACCAACAACCTGTGTCTTGATCTTCATACCTGACACCAACCTGTGTCTTGATCTTCATACTGACACCAACAACCTGTGTCTTGATCTTCATACCTGACACCAACAACCTGTGTCTTGATCTTCATACTTGACACCAACCTGTGTCTTGATCTTCATACCTGACACCAACAACCTGTGTCTTGATCTTCATACCTGACACCAACCTGTGTCTTGATCTTCATACCTGACACCAACAACCTGTGTCTTGATCTTCATACTTGACACCAACAACCTGTGTCTTGATCTTCATACCTGACACCAACAACCTGTGTCTTGATCTTCATACTTGACACCAACAACCTGTGTCTTGATCTTCATACCTGACACCAACAACCTGTGTCTTGATCTTCATACCTGACACCAACAACCTGTGTCTTGATCTTCATACCTAACACCAACCTGTGTCTTGATCTTCATACCTGACACCAACAACCTGTGTCTTGATCTTCATACCTGACACCAACAACCTGTGTCTTGATCTTCATACCTGACACCAACAACCTGTGTTTTGATCTTCATACCTGACACCAACCTGTGTCTTGATCTTCATACCTGACACCAACAACCTGTGTCTTGATCTTCATACTTGACACCAACAACCTGTGTCTTGATCTTCATACCTGACACCAACAACCTGTGTCTTGATCTTCATACCTGACACCAACACCTGTGTCTTGATCTTCATACCTGACACCAACAACCTTGTCTTGATCTTCCCACCCCTGTGCTTGACCAGCAACAACCTGTGTCTTGATCTTCATACCTGACACCAACAACCTGTGTCTTGATCTTCATACCTGACACCAACAACCTGTGTCTTGATCTTCATACCCACTTGTGACTTGACCCAACACTGTGTCTTGATCTTCATACCTGACACCAACCTGTGTCTTGATCTTCATACTTGCACCAACAACCTGTGTCTTGATCTTCATACCTGACACCAACCTGGTCTTGATCTTCATACCTGACACCAACAACCTGTGTCTTGATCTTCATACCTGACACCAACAACCTGTTCTTGATCTTCATACCTGACACCAACAACCTGTGTCTTGATCTTCATACCTGACACCAACAACCTGTGTCTTGATCTTCATACCTGACACCAACAACCTGTGTCTTGATCTTCATACTTGACACCAACAACCTGTGTCTTGATCTTCATACCTGACACCAACCTGTGTCTTGATCTTCATACCTGACACCAACCTGTGTCTTGATCTTCATACCTGACACCAACCTGTGTCTTGATCTTCATACCTGACACCAACCTGTGTCTTGATCTTCATACCTGACACACAACCTGTGTCTTGATCTTCATACCTGACACCAACCTGTGTCTTGATCTTCATACCTGACACCAACCTGTGTCTTGATCTTCATACCTGACACCAGTAAGCCATCTCATCACAATGGAGTTGGTGGTCAGTTTAATACAATAATAAAAAAGGTGTATTCTTTTGGGTGACTTTAAATTGAAGTGTTTGAAGATCTTGATGTTTTCATGTTTATCTAACCCCTTATAGGTTTATCGCCTCCTCGCGATTATAATAATGATATCTTGCAATACAGCCTATAAGTGAGCTAAAGGAAAATGCGTAGCTTGGTCCTACTAAGTTGCTGGTGAACATTAAGAATCCAGGAGGGATTTAACGAGCGTTTTGATGGGTCATGAAGTGTGAGCAAGAGTACTTGTAGCTGAAACAGAGAGGTTTATAGTGTGGTGGGTCTGTGTCTGGGGGAAAGGGATATAACAGAGAGAGTAGGCCAGGCAGACTTGCCCATCCCTTCCCTCGCGCACACACGCACGCATGAAAACACATACATGACATGTTATAAATATACGTGAGATTGAATTCGTCACCAGCGTCGTCTTACATATGTATGACTAAGTGACCTCCTCCCCCCCTCCCATCTTCCCTGCTCCCAGTTTCCCCTTACTTCCTCTCAGGGGGGTCTGGCATTCGTGACGTCACTTCTTATAATCAGCTGCTCTTGTTGCCAGAAGTCACAACCTCGTGCAATTCTCACAGCTTTTATGTTAAACGTGCTAAAGTTAACGTGGTAGAAGCGGCAGTGATAGCAACAGCTGTCGGTAAATTAATTAAGTCGTATACTGATCATTCACAAATATATATTTTCTGACTGGTAATGTGATGACATACACATGCATACATCTAGAACCATCCTGTCGGTAAAATTGATCAATTAACACAGTCGTGATCACCGGTGATCAAGCGTGTGATCAACACAGACAGATCAACGCAGGTGTGATCAACGCAGGTGTGATCAACGCAGGTGTGATCACGACTGATCAACGCAGGGTGATCACGCAGTGTGATCAACGCGGTGTGATCAACCGTTGATCAAGCAGGTGATCACCAGGTGTGATCAACGGTGGATCACGCGTGATCACGCAGGTGTGATCCACCGTGATCAACGCGGTGTGATCAACGCAGGTGTGATCAACGCAGGTGTGATCAACGCAGGTGTGATCAACGCAGGTGTGATCAACGCAGGTGTGATCAACGCAGGTGTGATCAACGCAGGTGTGATCAACACAGACGTGATCAACACAGACATGTTCAGTATACATGAACATAAACGTAATCAACAGCACAAGATCGACACAGACATGGTAACGTCACGGTGTCTGGTATTTACACATTTAGTGATATCACAATGTCCGGAGTCGTAGTATTTACATTTAGTTTCTCACTGGAACGTGTGTACAGTCAATGTGTATACCAGTCAACATGTGTGCCAGTCAACATGTGTGCCAGTCAGGTTATGGTGATGAACATATGTACCAGTCAACATGTGTGCCAGTCAGGTTATGGTGATGAACATGTGTACCAGTCAACATGTGTGCCAGTCAGGTTATTGTGGTGAACGGTGTACCAGTCAACATGTGTGCCAGTCAACATGTGTGCCAGTCAACATGTGTGCCAGTCAACATGTGTGCCAGTCAACATGTGTGCCAGTCAGGTTATGGTGATGAACATGTGTACCAGTCAACATGTGTGCCAGTCAGGTTATTGTGCTGAACGGTGTACCAGTCAACATGTGTGCCAGTCAACATGTGTGCCAGTCAACATGTGTGCCAGTCAACATGTGTCCAGTCAACATGTGTGCACAACATGTGCCAGGTTATGGTGATGAACATGTGTACCAGTCAACATGTGTGCCAGTCAGGTTATTGTGCTGAACGGTGTACCAGTCAACATGTGTGCCAGTCAACATGTGTGCCAGTCAACATGTGTGCCAGTCAACATGTGTACCAGTCAACATGTGTGCCAGTCAACATGTGTGCCAGTCAGGTTATGGTGATGAACATGTGTACCAGTCAACATGTGTGCCAGTCAGGTTATTGTGCTGAACGGTGTACCAGTCAACATGTGTGCCAGTCAACATGTGTGCCAGTCAACATGTGTGCCAGTCAACATGGTCCAGTAACATGTGTGCATAGAACATGTGTACCAGTCAACATGTGTGCCAGTCAACATGTGTGCCAGTCAGGTTATTGTGATGAACAGTGTACCAGTCAGGTTATTGTGCTGAACGGTGTACCAGTCAGGTTATTGTGCTGAACAGAGTGCCAGTCAGGTTATTGTGCTGAACAGAGTGCCAGTCAGGTTATTGTGCTGAACGATGTGCCAGTCAGGTTATTGTGCTGAACAGAGTGCCAGTCAGGTTATTGTGCTGAACGGTGTGCCAGTCAGGTTATTGTGCTGAACAGAGTGCCAGTCAGGTTATTGTGCTGAACAGAGTACCAGTCAGGTTATTGTGCTGAACAGAGTGCCAGTCAGGTTATTGTGCTGAACGATGTGCCAGTCAGGTTATTGTGCTGAACAAAGTGCCAGTCAGGTTATTGTGCTGAACGGTGTGCCAGTCAGGTTATTGCGCTGAACAGAGTGCCAGTCAGGTTATTGTGCTGAACAGAGTGCCAGTCAGGTTATTGTGCTGAACGATGTGCCAGTCAGGTTATTGTGCTGAACAGAGTGCCAGTCAGGTTATTGTGCTGAACGTGTGCCAGTCAGGTTTGCTGCTGGAGTGCAGTCAGGTTATTGCGCTGAACAGAGTGCTAGTCAGGTTATTGCGCTGAACAGAGTGCCAGTCAGGTTATTGCGCTGAACAGAGTGCCAGTCAGGTTATTGCGCTGAACAGAGTGCCAGTCAGGTTATTGCGCTGAACAGAGTGCCAGTCAGGTTATTGCGCTGAACAGAGTGCCAGTCAGGTTATTGCGCTGAACAGAGTGCCAGTCAGGTTATTGCGCTGACCAGAGTGCTAGCAATTGATTTGCTCAATGTCATTCTTGTAGAGGCAGTTACCCGTGACCTATGTCATAGATGTAATGACAATTATTTGTCATCTGTCTTTGTTATTGTTGCGGTAATTTCCACTTACCCCGAGATCTACGGTATGTCTTTGTTGTTGTTGTTGCCATAGTTGCAGTTACACGTAGCTCGGTTGGTAACACTCAGCTCACACACTGAGTGTGTGGTTCGATTCCCGGTACGGGCGGAAACATTGGGAATGTTTCCTTACACCTGCTGTCCCTGTTAGCCTAGCAGCAAGTAGGTACTAGGTACCTGGGTGTTAGCCGACTGGTGTGGGTCGCATCCCGAGGGACAAGATTAAACTAAGTTGCCTGAAATGATCTGCATAACCAGAGGCTTTCTATGTAGTATGTCATTGATGTCAGCTATAGTCTTTGTAAGTTGTTTCATGTACTTGTAGAAATAAAGATATGTCTTTGAATGTAGCGAGCAATTCAAATTCCTTGCTTATCAATGGTCTGACAGCCTAGCGAGTATATGCACTTGTGTTGCGTTAGTGTGGAATCTAGTGACAGCGTAACGAGATGTGTTGAATCTAGTCTGACAGCCTAACGTGATGTGTTTAATCTAGTCTGACATTCCAACGAGGAAGTTCAGTATAATCTGATAGTCCAAGAAGTGTTCATTGTAGTCTGACAGCCTAACGAGTTATGTTGAATCTAGTCTGACAGCCTAACGACAGTGTACGCTGATAGTGTTGTGTTTAGAAGTGTTGAATCAGTGTGATGCCTGTCGACAGTGTACGCTGATGGAGTTATGTTAGAGGCTTTGAATCTTGTATGACAGCCTAGCGAGTGCGTACACTTATGGTGGTGTGTTAAAAGTGTTGAATATGGCATGACAGCCTCGTGTGTACTGCTGATGGCATTGAATCTTATCTGATAACCCAGCTAGTGTACATTACTGACGGTGGTTGAGTTGTTGAATCTAGGCTGACAATCTAGCAAGTGTTGTGGCGGAAGTGTTGAATCACGTGCGCTCATTTTATCTCCAGTTTATATAACCTCCAAACTTATCATCGCCGCTTTTAATAGTCTACGCGTTTAGTTGCTTTTGTGAGATTTATGACTACTTCGCTGTTTCCGGTCTGATGGGTGAGGAGAGTACCGGCACATAAGTGCAGTGCTTACACCACACTGAAGCCAAGGATAACCTAGGACCTAAGGCACCTAAAATGGAGGAATATTGCAAATAATGTGGTAGCAGAGATAACACCAGGAGGCAGCTCATATGAAAACTCACACACACATGAACTTTTAAATCTCTGCACCAAATTCACCTTAAACCAGCAAATAATAGAGCCTACAAGATTGGAGAATACGCTGGACCTCATCTTCACTAACAATGATGATCTGATACGAAATGTCATCATATCAAATACGATATACTCAGATCACAACATAATAGAGGTCCAGACATGTATGAGGGAGGCCACAGATCAACAAAATGTGATCAGCCGCGAGGGAGACTTCTCCAATTTCAACTTCAATAACAAAAACATAAGGTGGGACCAAGTAAACCAAGTCCTAAATGATATAAACTGGGAAGATAGCCTAAGCATCACGGATCCTAACCTATGTCTAAAACAAATTAACTCTGTGGCACTTGAGGTTTGCTCAAGGCAAATTCGCTTAAGTAAAAGGAGGAGAAGATGTAAACTAGAAAGAGAGAGGCGCTCCCTATACAGGCGAAGGCAAAGAATAACGGAGCGACTACAAGAGGCCAATATATCTGAAATACGTAGGGAGACGCTGGTCAGAGAAATAGCAAACATCGAATTAAAACTAAAGGAATCTTACAGGACTCAAGAAACGCGGGAAGAACTAAAAGCCATAAATGAAATTGAAAGAAACCCAAAGTATTTCTTTTCTTATGCCAAAACAAAGTCGAGAACAACATCCAGTATTGGGCCCCTACTTAAACGAGATGGGTCCTACACAGATGACAGCAAGGAAATGAGTGAGTTACTAAAGTCCCAGTATGACTCAGTTTTTAGCGAGCCGCTAACCAGACTGAAAGTTGAAGACCTAAATGATTTTTTTATGAGAGTGCCACATAACCCGGTAAACGCAAGCCTATCTGGCATTACCCTGATGCCACATGACTTCGAAAAGGCGATAAATGACATGCCCATGCACTCCGCTCCAGGCCCTGACTCATAAAACTCAGTGTTCATCAAGAACTGCAAAAAGCCCCCTATCACGTGATTTTAACATCCTATGGAGAGGGAGCATGGACACTGGGGTCGTCCCGCAGTTACTAAAAACAACAGACATAGCCCCAGTCCACAAAGGCGGCAGTAAAGCAATAGCAAAGAACTACAGACCAATAGCGCTAACGTCCCATATCATAAAAATCTTTGAAAGGGTTCTAAGAAGCAAGATCGCCACTCATCTAGATAACCATCAATTACACAACCCAGGGCAGCATGGGTTTAGAGCAGGTCGCTCCTGTCTGTCCCAACTACTGGACCACTACGACAAGGTCCTGGATGCTCTAGAAGACAAACAGAATGCAGATGTTATATACACAGACTTTGCAAAAACCTTTGATAAGTGTGACCATGGTGTAATAGCACACAAAATGCGTGATAAAGGAATAACAGGAAAAGTTGGTAGATGGATCTATAATTTCCTAACAAGTAGAACACAGAGAGTAGTAGTCAACAGAGTAAAGTCTGAGGTGGCTACGGTGAAAAGCTGTTCCACAAAGCACAGTACTCGCTCCCATCCTGTTCCTCATCCTTATATCGGACATAGACAGGGATATCAGCCACAGTGACGTGTCTTCCATTGCAGATGACACCCGAATCTGCATGACAGTGTCCACCATTGAAGACACTGCAAGACTCCAAGCAGACATAAACCAAATCTTTAAATGGGCTGCAGAAAACAATATGAAGTTCAATGATGAGAAATTTCAATTACTCAGATATGGAAAACGTGAGGAAATTAAAATCTCATCGGAGTATAAAACAAATTCCAACCACACAATAGAGCGAAAAACTAATGTCAAAGACCTGTGAGTGATCATGACAGAGGATCTCACCTTCAAGGACCATAACACTGTAGCCAAGCCCATGTTGACACTTTTCAGGTCGCTTGTTCTATCTAGGCTGGAATATTACTGCACACTAACTGCACCTTTCAAGGCAGGTAAAATTGCTCAACTAGAAAATGTACAGAGAACCTTCACGGCACGCAGCATAACTACAATAAACCACCTCAATTACTGGGAACGCTTGAAGTTCCTAAACCTATACTCCCTGGAACGCAGGCGGGAGAGATGCATTATTATATACACGTGGAAAATTCTCGAGGGATTAGTACCAAACTTGCACACGAGAGTCACTCCCTACGAAAGCAAAAGACTCGGCAGCCGATGTAACATCCCCCCAATGAAGAGCAGGGGTGCCACTAGCACGTTGAGAGACAACACAATAAGTGCCAAGGGCCCAAGACTGTTGAACTGCCTCCCAGCATACATAAGGGGGATTACCAATAGACCCCTGGCTGTCTTCAAGCGGGCACTGGACAGGCACCTAAAGTCGGTGCCTGACCAGCCAGGCTGTGGTTCGTACTTTGGACTGCGTGCGGCCAGCAGTAACAGCCTGGTTGATCAGGCTCTGATCCAACATTAGGCCTGATCACAGACCGGGCCGCAGGGGCGTTGTCTTCTGGAACTCTCTCCATGTAAACTCCAGGTAGCCAGAGATAACCTAGGACCTGCTGTAGCCAGAGATAACCTAAAACCTGTTACCAGGGATAACTTGGATATAATCTAAAATAGGCTATCAGCCAGTTAACACTAACTCGGGCCTAATTTATCTGCTGCCACTGTTGAATAGCACCGTAGGCCGACTTAATATAAAACATGTCGACATCTAATTGTCGTTTACATAGACGTTTTGCTTCAAAATTCTAGGGAAAGTCACCTTTCAAGGGTGACTGATAGGCTCTTGATACAAAGAATTGAAGCTACCCATCCTTAGATTGAATCTGATTGCCTCCCATTCTCCATGGTGCTGTATGATCCCTTTATGTTTAGCGCTTCCCATGAAATAAAACAGGGAAGGTGAGTTGCCCATCTTAAATTTAAACTCAAAAATCAGTTGTTCAGATCAAAATAAAAAAATATTTCCAGGGGAAATTACATTCCAGAATGACGCATAAATGGTTCTGGAGAGACGTATTTTAGGACAGATTTGTTGGTTTATTAAAGTTTGAAGCTTATCGACTACACGAGGGTTATTAATTTAAGGATGCATGTCACGTGTACACCAGTCAAAAATACTGTACTTTAATACCTAGTATAAGGATAAAAGAAAACTGAAAGTGTATATAAATATACCGAAATATATAACTACGTATACAATGGTGCTTTCAGTGTATATGCCTCAAGAAAGGGAGAGAGATACACGGTTGTGGGAGCCCAAATATACGGTTGTGAAAGCCATGTCTTCACATCTTCCGGAAATGGTCTAGGAAGACTGCCATCCGCCTCACCGTCTTGAACAAGAACAAAGGAGACTCAAGATGCTGTGTTGAAACTCTCGACCTTATGAGAGCAGGATCTTGGGTCACCGTTACGTGACCGCCAGTGATACCTATTCTCTTCACCAGACACCTCTACACTTCTCTCACAGTCTCTTCAAGGACGATGCCTTGAGGCCGGTCAAGGGCTCTTGATCCAAAGAATAGAGAGCTGCATTTCCTCATGGACCAAGCCTGATTACCTCCCTTTCCACAGGCTTTGTATTAGCACTTCGAGTTTAGACTTTATCAATAATAATAATATATTGAGAGGTATGTGTTTATACGCCGAAATGTGTATATCTGTTTATACGAGTGCTAAATCATAAAGTTTATGCAATGCCTGGGGAGTGGGAGGTAATCAGGTTTGATCCAAGGAAGGGGAAGGTAGTTCTAATTCCTTAGACTAAGAACCCTTCACCAGCATCAAGGACCTTCCCTTGAAGGACCTGTGTTGAGAACAACAGCCAGTGTATCATTAGCGCTAGCTGATTGTCAAACCTGCGTTAAGATGTTTTTTAAACCATATTGGCCTTGACTCACGAAATCGTAATGACACGATTGCAAACAAACCATACCACGGGTGGGGTTCGAACCCACGGTCACAGTCTCTCAAAACTCCAGACCGTCGCGTAAGCCACTGGGCCAGCTAGCTTCAATAAGATTCATCCAACTAGATATATTTCTACACCATAGGAAGGTTAGCATAGGCACCACTGTCCACTGTGTCTGTAAAAACTTGCATTTGTGGACACAGTGGTGCCTATGCTAACCTTCCTATGGTGTAGAAATATACCTAGTTGGATGAATCTTATTGAAGCTAGCTGGCCCAGTGGCTTACGCGACGGTCTGGGGTTTTGAGACTGTGACCGCGGGTTCGAACCCCACCCGTGGTATGGTTCATATTGGCCTTGTCTCACCCACGTTTGGTGACCACAAAAATGGAAGCACATTCACCATATTCATCCAATAGTTGTCTTCCAAGATGTGTGACACTATTAACCTTAGCATCCTCATCTTTCCTTCGTAGTGCAGGCACTGTACTTCTTACCTGTGGGGCTCTGAGTCCAGTTAACCGGATTTCTTTAATCCTTTCATAAATATTACCTTTTTTTTCTATCCTAGTCATTAATGGTGTAGCTTCTTGGTCACCTCATAGTGTTTTATTTGACATTAGGGTCAGTGAAGCTACCTACTCTTAATACGATGTTAACATTTATTATCGAATTAATTTCGACATACAAGAGGATGTTTTTCCTTGGAAGTTCTCTTTAGAACTTTAGGAGATTGAACTTCCGTCTTTATAAACTGTTCATTTCGCTGCAGCGAATTCCGACATACATGGAGCTGTCTACTTCTTTGTTTTTCTTTTCTTTGTATTACAGATACATTTAGTTCACTGTTATTATATAGTATCACTTTTTTTGTTGGTGCGATCATTAGTGAAAACGTATCATTTGGATGATTCTGTTGTCAAACGATTGAATCTAGCCGAAATTCTCAGTGGTAATGTCCGGGTGTTCTAAGTATGCTTGTGATTTTTTTTTTGGGGGGGATATATTACAGATATTTAAAAAGTATATATATATATATATATATATATATATATATATATATATATATATATATATATATATATATATATATATATATATATATATATATATATATATATATATATATATATATATATATATATATATATATATATATAGCTGATGAAGTGATCTGTTAATTGTATTTATTACTTTAAATTTCTGATCACATTGATTACCTGTCTTGGTGTAACTCACTGCCTTCTCTCACTTCTCGTAGTCCATCTCTCATTCCACCTCGTCTCACTCCCCTCACACCTCTTCCTCTCCTCTCTCATCTTACTCCTTCCACCATTTCTTCTTCCACGTCTCCCTTTTCTCTTGTTCATCTTCACACACTTGTCACGTCTTTCAACCCCTTATTGCAAATTCATCACAACCTTGCAATTGCACAGTACTCGGATATACTCTAGGTGACTTATTATTACATCCATTAGAGGAGCACTAGACTTGCAGGGGTCATATAGAAATGGGTAGCAGTCAAGTTCGATCCAAGAAAGGGAAGAATAGGTTCAGTTCCCTGGATGAAGAGCCCCTTACTTGCATCAAGATACATCCCTTGAGAGGATGCTAACTACTTTGAACAAGCTTTTATTATCGTTAAAATAAACATGATCTGTGTTTGGTAAGACATGAAGAGGGTTAGCCTTAAAATAGATCCTTGGGATGCACCGGCATTTATTTTAGCGTAATTTGAAAAACCACATTATATGAGAATTTTATAAGTTTGGTTGGTAAGATAGCATCTTACACCATATATTGGAAGATAATGTCGAAGGTGCCGTTAAGATCGAGATCAGATTTAATGCGGATCTTTTTTGCACAAAAGATGAGTAGCTTTCACAATAAAATCAGAGATTTGATCTTAAGTGGAACACAGATCTGAAGGTTGTTTGAGAATGTTGTGTTCCATGATGTAAGCGTAAAGATGTTGAAGAGGAGGGTATAAAATACCGAAAAGTTGATGGTGAAGACACATGTGTTGTAGTTCGGTATCTTTATTGTTGAAATATTTCGCCTACACAGTAGGCTTCTTCAGCCAAATACAGAGGCAGCAGTAATAGTGGTGAAATAAAGATGATGTAATCAGTCCATCAACCTTGGATATATAGTATTTGAGGTGGTCAGTCCCTCAGCCTGGAGAAGAGTTCAGCTCCATGGTCTGGAACGATATGAAGCTATAGCCTGAAAATGGAGTCTTAAATACTGTTGAAGGTGAGGTGGAAGATCTCAAAGACGGTGAAGGGGACGGGATGCATTGGTAGAAGTAAGAATGCAGGTCCCTCTGGAAATCAACCCTTCTCACTCATAACTAGTAGTTACGTGATAAAGTGTGGAAAGTATCCTCTGTACCAACATACCGCTGTTTTGCAGAGAGAAGGGTTGGTTTCCACAGGGACCTGCCTTATTTCTTCTACCAGTGGATCCCTCCCCTTCACCGTCTTTGAGATCTTCCACCTCCCCTTCACAGTATTTAAGACTACATTTTCATGCTTTAGCTTCATATCGAACCATACCTGAACTCTTCTCCAGGCTGAGGGACTGACCACCTCAAATACTATATCTCCAAGATTGATGGACTGATTACATCATCTTTATTTCACTACTATGCTGAATCTATTTGAATGAAGATGCCTACTGTATAGGCGAAACTTTTCAACAATAAAGATACCCAGCTGTTGCAAATGTGTGTTAATCATAAAGCGTAAAGATCTAGGCCCAGTAATTCACTTTCATATTTGTTTTTATTTCCGCCCTGCTGAGCTGACAAAATTGTGTTTGTGTGTTACTTTGATCCGCGTGTTTTTCCTGTGTGAGTAGACCTACGATCACTGTGTGTGTGTGTGTGTGGGTAGACCAGGTTTACTGTACCAGTTCCATTCGTGTGTGGGTAGACCAGGTTTACTGTACCAGTTCCACTCCCGTGTATGGATAGACCCAGGTTTACTGTACTAGTTCCACTCCTATGTATATGTGTAGACCAGGTTCATTCCCACCGGTTCCACTCTCCTGCATGTGTGTGGGTAGACACAGGTTCACTACTGGTTCCACTCAGAGTACCGTAAAAATACATGAATGTTACTACTTTCACTAAAAAAATGTCCAGATTTGAAACAGTTTGTCCCACCATATTGACGATAACCAGAATTAAACTGATAGAAATCTTCTCTCATGTATTCCTCATACAATCATGAATAGATAATAAAAAACTATCTGACCTGAAAAACATAATATGTAACGCTATGTGTCTATGAATTTACAGATATTATGGGTGACTGCATTAGCAGTCGCCTATAATACACCTCTGGGTTATCAGTCTAGACAACTATGTAAGTTTATTAAGGTACAGTTACGCATAAATACAGGTACACAAATTATCATACATGGTAACATATGTGTAAATTACCTAGGATAACCCGAAAGTCAGACAAAGTGACTTATTTCCAAATTCTGCTGAAAGCAGTTATAGACCACAACATTTCAGGTTTAGAAAAAATGGGGTTTGGTTGGGAAAGTGATGCATGACTGTCGCTTTCTCAAATTCTGCAAATATAGTGTTTTGTTAGTAGGCTTCGAACTAGGTGTTGTGACGGCAGGGATGGTGGAGTGATGGTGTTGTGGTGGTGGTGGTGATGCTGGTAATGGTAGTACTGCTGGTAATGATGGAGTGGTGGTGCTACATCTTGTGCTGGTGGTAGCGGTAATGGGGAGGAGAGATGGTCGTTGTTGTGGTGGGGGGATAGGGACGAGTGGTGATGGTTGGGTAATTAATGTATAGTGTTGGTTGGCAGGTTGGGTCTGCTGGCCAGGCAGCCAACCAGCAGTCAGTCAGTTTACCCTGAACCACGGAGGGGGGTGGTTGTAGCCAGTCTCGCTACCATTAAGAAATCAATCTCTTATAAATGTATACTCGTGTTTATTGCGTGTGGTGTATCTTTGCCGGTAAGTTACAAACATATTGAAATTAAGTTTAGAATTAGTTTGATCAGAATAGCACTGAAGATGTGACACTAGGATTGTCGAGATGCGAGGGAAAAAAGTTATCAAAATGTGGTATGTTCTTCGCAGATGCCAACGTAATGCATCATTATAATTATCATAGCATCATCTTGGATTTAACGCTTAGTTTTTATTGTAATAATAATAGCATCATCTCCACAGTTGCTGTTGTCATCAATTATCATCAGTCTTCAATTTCACTCACTACATAGCACGCTACACCACCATTACCAATATAGCTTTTAGCCCCTAAAACTAAGAAGACTGCATTCCGTAGTAGCCAATACATATGATTCAAGGGGAAATATGGATATCCGGTCCCTGTGTGGGTTTGGAGATAATTTTGTCCCTAAAATATGTCCAGTATTGGGTTGGTTTTGTCATGGACATTTTTTCATATTGTGCAAATAATAAAAAAAATAACCTTACTCCGCCAGCGGTAGATATGGAACTGGCGCACCTTTGTTTTCATTCGATTCCGTCTTTGTTGTGATTGACCAGGAGCGTCTGTACTAATAATTGATTGGTCTGATGTGCTTCATATCTCCCAAAATAAGTTTCCGCAAGAAGTAAAATTTTGTTCCGGGATACAGATAACATGATGCTTCAGTTTCATAAAAAATACGAGAGTTCTCAAAAGGGAAGGATCTCCATATCGAATTGTATTATGAGTCTGGTGGTGAGTGGGGTATATACACGGAGATGTATCTTATGGTATATGGTAGCACTGAAAGTGGGTTGGGAACGATAAAGAATTCGATATTGTTTATTTAGATTTTAGTAAGGCTTTTGATAGAGTACCGCACCAGAGACTGTTAAAGAAAGTGGCAGCTCATGGCATTGGGGGAAAAGTGCTGTCATGGATCGAGTCATGGCTCACCAATAGGAAGCAAAGTGTGCTTAAATGGGGTTAAATCCGAGTGGAGATCTGTAACAAGTGGCGTTCCACAGGAATCAGTCTTAGGCCCGTTGTTGTTTATAATATATATCAATGACCTTGATGAGGAAATTACTAGTGATATGGGCAAATTCGCCGATGACACGAAGATAACGTGGAACTTAGCCATACAGATTGCAAAAAAGGACTTGGGGGTTATGGTAAGCAGCAACCTTAAACCAAGACAGCAATGCCTAAGCGTGCGTAATAAGGCAAACAGATTACTGGGATTTATATCAAGGGTAAGCAACAAAAGTCCAGCGGTTATATTACAGCTTTATACATCATTAGTAAGGCCTCACCTAGATTACGCAGCTCAGTTCTGGTCTCCATATTACAGAATGGATATTAATTCGTTAGAAAACATTCAGCGTAGAATGACTAAATTAATGCATAGCATTAGAAATCTTCTGTATGAAGAAAGATTGAAGACCCTAAAATTACATTTACTTGTAAGAAGAATGAGGAGAGAGACGATCGAGATATAAAAGTGGAAAATGGGTATTAACAAAGGGGATATAAATAAAGTCTTGAGGATCTCTCCAAGAGAGAACCCGCAATAATGGATTCAAATTAGATAAGTTTAGATTTAGAAATGATATAGGAAAGTATTTGATAAATTAGACACATATGCAACACTTGGGTATATTTATTGAGGAAACGTTTCGCCACACAGTGGCTTCATCAGTCCATACAAAAGAGAATCGTGAAGAACAGGAGGAGTTTGAGGTAATCAGTCCCTCAACCTTGAGTCGATGTTGTCAGTCCATCAATCTTGAAAAGAATACAGTATATGTGCGAAGAGGTAGCTTATATACTGTAGGCAGGAGAGGTGCAGCAGTCGTATGTGTCACATTTGATCAATATGGAAGTAGGTCGTGCCCAAGGGTTAGGCAAGTGAAGAATTCCCTGTATTAAGATACCAAGATGTTGCTGTGCAAGTCTCACTCAAATCCAACCCCTCTCACTCATGAATTTATCCAACCTAAATTTGAAACTACCGAAGATCCTAGCTTCAATAACCCTACTAGGCAGACTGTTCCACTCATCAACTACCCTATTTCCAAACCAATACTTTCCTATATCCTTTCTAAATCTAAACTTATATAATTTGAATCCATTATTGCGGGTTCTCTCTTGAAAAAGATATCCTCAAGACCTTATTTATATCCCCTTTGTTAATACCCATTTTCCACTTGTATACCTCGATCATGTCTTCCCTCATTCTTCGTTTTACAAGTGAATGTAATTTTAGGGTCTTCAATCTTTCTTCATACGGAAGATTTTTAATGCTATATTAATTTAGTCATTCTACGCTGAATGTTTTCTAACGAATTTATGTCCATTCTGTAATATGGGGACCAGAACTGAGCTGCATAATCTAGGTGAGGCCTTACTAATGATGTATAAAGCTGTAATATAACCTCTGGACTTCTGTTGCTTACACTTCTTGATATAAATCCCAGTAATCTGTTTGCCTTATTACGCACGCTTAGGCATTTGTTGTCTTGGTTTAAGGTTGCTGCTTACCATAACCCCCAAGTCCTTTTCACAATCTGTATGGCTAAGTTCTACGTTATTTAACTTATAAGTGCTTGGGTTATGAACACTCCCGAGCTTCAGAACCTTGCATTTATCTACATTGAACTGCATCTGCCACTTTTCTGACCAGGAATTGAGTTTGTCTAAATCCTCCTGAAGTTCCCTGACATCTACGTTTGAATCAATTATCCTACCTATCTTCGTGTCATCGGCGAATTTGCTCATATCACTAGTAATTCCCTCATCAAGGTCATTGATATATATTATAAACAACAACGGGCCTAAGACTGACCCCTGTGGAACGCCACTTGTTACAGATCCCCACTCGGATTTAACCCCATTTAAGCACACTCTCTGCTTCCTATTGGTGAGCCATGACTCGATCCATGACAGCACTTTTACCCCAGTGCCATGAGCTGCCACTTTCCTTAACAGTCTCTGGTGCGGTACTCTATCAAAAGCCTTACTAAAATCTAAATAAACAATATCGAATTCTTTATCATGATCAACAGCCTCGAAAGCTTTACTGAAGAAGGTTAATAAATTAGATAGGCAGGAACGGCCCCTCGTGAATCCATGCTGAGTATCATTAATCAAATTATGGTTATCTAGATGGCTTATAATATCAGCTATAATTGACTCTAGTAATTTGCCTACAATTGAGTCAGGCTTATTGGGCGGTAATTTGACGGTAGTGACTTGTCCCCTGCTTTAAAAATAGGAATTACATTAGCCATCTTCCACATATCAGGGCATGTGTATACTGTAACTGTAATGTAACTGAACATGAACTGTAACCGTACCACCCAGCTCCGGGTGGCAGTGTAGTAGTGTAGTAATAATAATAATAGTAGTGTAGTAATAGTAATAATAGTGCTTAGGGGTGGGGACCTATTCTATTGGAAGGGTGCCCCTCCCTTCAGAAGATTTTCCTAGGCATCCAACATTTTTCTGCATGTATGGGGAAATTTCCCCTTTCGTCTAAATTTTTGTGATGCAGCTACTATGGATGTTGATTGCTGAATGCTAAAAGTACTTTTACTTGTTTTGTGGGAAGCTGTATAATCCTACGGGTTTAGCCCTCCCCCATGATTATATAATTTGTTTTGTGATTGGTTTATGTAATTGTGAACTGGCCACGTCATTAGCAAAGTTAACAAATATTTAATACCTAATTTTTGTAGAGGTTTAAATCATCAGTCAACTAAGTATATACTGTCATGAAGATTTTATTTATACTTTACCCTATGTGTTGAGATGGTTGATATTCTGGTTGTATGTTTATATGAAGACCTTCCATATGTCCTTCCATCTCCTATTTCCTATTGTGTAAATACTATAGATCTCCCTAAATATAGATCTGTTAGAGACGAATCTGTTAATAGAGCTCTTATCTATGAAAGTGACATTACACGAGAAGAGAGATTTATTCCCTCCCATTCCTCGGATCAAACCTGATTGCCTCCCATTTGAGGCACTGTATGAACCCTACTGGTTTTGCGCTTGCCGATGAATATAATTACAATTAAGCAGTATCAGGGATGAGCGAGTAGCACAAGGGTGAGTACACGTACTCTACAAGTGGTCAACTTTGTATACACAATTACTTTTAAACTTGTACATACACCGAGCGTGACCAGTCAAGAGTTTGCATCTCTTCCAGGTAGAAACGTACACAAATATATACATACACAACTCTCATCATGAATACATCTGTATATAACTCTGTGTACTATACAAATATCTTTACAACTCAGAAGGCCTATTCAAATGTGTGTCGTTCTTATAACGCTGAATGAGGATCTCTAGACAACTCTCATAACTATATAAATTTACAAAAAGTACTGCATAAAGATCATTATAAAACTCCCATGAAACAACAAACTACTTGACAAAATTATACAAGATTCTCTGCATACCCATAAAACTGTGTATATGGTTATATGTAATATGTATATTTATACATATACGTACGTATACACAAATGGAAGACAGGAATTGCTAAGGATATGAAAAACGCGCTGAAAAAATCTAACCAAGACAATGACTCAGCAATGGGTTCAGGTTGGGAAAATTTTAATTTTAAAAAGATATAGGTAAGCACTTGTTTTTTTGTTTGTTTGTTTGTTTGTAAGAGTTGTGGATGAGTGGAACAAACTCCCGAGTAGCTTTAAAAATAGGTTAGACAAGTACAAGAGTGGGTGAGAGTTAGCCCTGTCTAGCATGGGCCAGTAGGTCCGCACTGCTGCTCTTTATGTTCCCATATATAATTACGATGGAGGCTCGATCCTCCGTCCGCGAAGAGCGAGACAGACTAGTCAAGACTGAAGTAGGAAGAGGAGAGCAGCTTAGAAGACTAGTAGTTAATAAAGGGAGGAGAAGCTTGGGAAAGATAAAATGAAGTTAATAGAGAGCAGCAGCTCAAGAGATATAAAGATTTGTTAAGAAAATGAGAGGGAAGGGGAGTGAATGGTGAAGAAATAAGTAAAAAAGGAAAGAAGGTACAGGGAAAATTGGATGAGAGAATAAAACTAAAAGATAAATTCACAAGGGTCGAAATAGACTTCAACTGTACTTAAGGAGTGATCCTCATCTGGGGCAATATTGACGCCAGGAAAATTGAGCCAACCACCAGCGGTCATACGGTTGGTTATCTGGTTACATTAAGCCTGCTGGTGACCATTATGGGTGAAGGCTGAGAAGTTCTTGTCCCACCCACCCCCTCCCACTAGCGGGTGTTTGACCAGACGTCGACTAAGTTTTTTTCTTTGTTGATGAGGGTACGAGGAAGAGAGTGAGAGAGTGAGAGAGTGAGAGAGTGAGAGAGTGAGAGAGAGGAGAGGAGGAGTAGAGAGAGGAGGAGAGATGAGAGAGAGAGAGAGAGTGAGAGATGAGAGAGAGAGAGAGAGTGAGAGAGGGAGAGAGAGAGTGAGAGAGATGAGAGAGGAGAGAGAGTGAGAGAGAGAGAGAGAGTGAGAGAGAGAGAGAGAGAGAGTGAGAGAGAGAGTGAGAGAGAGTGAGAGAGAGTGAGAGTGAGAGAGAGTGAGTGAGTGAGTGAGTGAGTGAGTGAGTGAGTGAGTGAGTGAGTGAGTGTGTGTGTGTGTGTGTAGCTTGAAAAATATTAAGAAGTAACAAGTAGTGGAATAATGGAGGGTTGCAGAGCATAAGATGGTTAATGTGACGTCAGGAGCGTCAGTCAACAAGGTTACCACTGCGTAGAACAGAATGCTTGTGAGCAACGCCAGCCAGCATGTGCGTGCTTGTGGGCAACGCCAGCCAGCATGTGCGTGCTTGTGAGCAACGCCAGCCAGCATGTGCGTGCTTGTGGGCAACGCCAGCCAGCATGTGCGTGCTTGTGGGCAACGCCAGCCAGCATGTGCGTGCTTGTGGGCAACGCCAGCCAGCATGTGCGTGCTTGTGGGCGACGCCAGCCAGCATGTGCGTGCTTGTGGGCGACGCCAGCCAGCATGTGCGTGCTTGTGGGCGACGCCAGCCAGCATGTGCGTGCTTGTGGGCGACGCCAGCCAGCATGTGCGTGCTTGTGGGCGACGCCAGCCAGCATGTGCGTGCTTGGGGCGACGCCAGCCAGCATGTGCGTGCTTGTGGGCGACGCCAGCCAGCATGTGCGTGCTTGTGGGCGACGCCAGCCAGCATGTGCGTGCTTGTGGGCGACGCCAGCCAGCATGTGCGTGCTTGTGGGCGACGCCAGCCAGCATGTGCGTGCTTGTGGGCGACGCCAGCCAGCATGTGCGTGCTTGTGGGCGACGCCAGCCAGCATGTGCGTGCTTGTGGGCGACGCCAGCCAGCATGTGCGTGCTTGTGGGCGACGCCAGCCAGCATGTGCGTGCTTGTGGGCGACGCCAGCCAGCATGTGCGTGCTTGTGGGCGACGCCAGCCAGCATGTGCGTGCTTGTGGGCGACGCCAGCCAGCATGTGCGTGCTTGTGGGCGACGCCAGCCAGCATGTGCGTGCTTGTGTGCGATAAGGTTGGATTATGTTTGTTCTACTCTTGAATCTATATACATCAATTTTAAATGAGAACTATACTTACGACGAAGACAGTGATCAAAATTTATATACATTAATGCACTTAAAGTGTATATGCACCGAGAGGTATGTATTTGCGTGTACATGCAGCGGGTTTAATTCCTAATTTAGGAATTAGTATTCTTGGTGGTGGTGCACAGGTGACATGAAGGCTTAGGGACTCATTTTAGTTGATAAGCTTTACAAAAATATACGATTAAGCTTAAAATGAAGACATCGGGCTCAGAATCGGTGTATACTTGTATGCGTGTATACACCAATTTGGTGTATACTTGTATAGGTCTAGGTACGTACAAGTATACACGGAAACATGTTTTTGCGACACTTAATACTTAAATAACATTTATGGGAGTAGGATTCAAGTCTCGTAAAGCAGATATACTTGCATCTTGTAAAATGCTTATGCACACTGAATGTTGGACTAATTCCCTTTTAGACTCGTTATACATCTTTACCATGTGCAAGCATTGGTTGGTTGGATATCATTTATACACAACCATTCAAGAATACCCTAATCCCTAAAACAGGGATTAAGAGTAACCTCTCACTGAAGATATAAAGTACTGGAATATACGCCTTTTAGTGAATATACACTGCTGCCCTCGGTTGAAGTATTGAAACACCTCTTAGAATATATACTTAATGCAATGAGTTTCCAGTATGTTCACGGGCTAAATACTGCAGCTTTGATGATTTCACTGGTGATTAATTTTTTAGATATACGTTCCATCGACTTTAACATGGGTTATTTAGGCCATGATTCCCCTATTAGCTATTATATTCCAAAACAAGGTAAATCTGTATGGATCATAATATTTCCCAATCCTTATGTGATGGATTTGAACCCTTCTTATGAAGGTCCCTTTAGTATGACCGGTCGACTTGCGGGCTTTTAAATTCTTGCTCCTGGTTCGATCCGTGGAAGAAAGAATCAGAGCGAGCGCGTATGTGAGGTAAGAAGGCTCGGGTTGTGAAAGGAAGGTGTTTCCTGGCCAGTGTATACAGCGACATGTGGTAAGTAGGCGGGGAATGAAAAGGACTAGGCACTGCCGGCCACTGTAGGGCAAAGATTGGTCAGGAGGGAGTATTGTTAAGGCGGTGGCAGTCAAAAACCACACCCGCGCGCCCCTAGAACTGATGTGCTCTGGACAGTAGACTTTGGTGCTTTCACGCCGCACCTGGGAATTATTTATTATTATTAAAGCTACATCATATTATTATGAACCCATGATATATGCGTGCCCTCGAGGCCATTGTAACAAATTTGCATGTTATGCATCCAAAGCCTAAATAAAAGTTAATAAAACTTAATCGCTGGTTAATCTTGCTTAGAGAAATGTTTAGATTGATTTTGGCCTGTGTAGGTCCCAAATTGTCAGTTTTATTGAAATTGGGAAAATTTAAGATTCAGATAGTTTGCGATTGGCTTCAAACCTTCAACCCAGTAACTTGATAATGCAACTTCTTGAGCGGCTTCAGATTTAGCCTTAGTGAATTATGGGATTTTAATTTATGTGAGAACTACAGAATGCCTCTTAAGTTTGGCTTTAAACATAAAGCTGATCTGTTTTGATGAAGTTTGAATTTGTGTTGGGCTTTGTATGCCCAAATTTGTTAGCATTTATTAAAATTGGGATATTAGTTTCCATGCGATAGCTTGTGAATGCTTCTTCCTTGATGAGAGCCTCTTTGTCGATTCTGGTAAGTCTGTCCTTTATCTCTTGCTATAAGGACCTGGGGCTTTAATACTTTCTTTAGGTTCAGTGCATGCCTGGCAATCCAGTTTGTGCTACGTCTTTGAGGTACAGTTTGGGAGTAGGATCCTTGCAAGTGGAATGAGACTCGCTTTACCCTTCCTCAGCATGGCTTGATTCATTCCTCTAGGGCAGGGCTACTCAATTGGCGGCCCACGGTCCGAATCCGGACCTTCTGAGTGTTCTAGTTGGACCGCGGGCTTCAGGAGAAAACTTAGTTAAATAACAGCTGTTAACACGTTCAGGATCAGGTGGCACACAAGAGCGGGATTAATACATTATTCTATCTGAATGGAATGCATACACTGAATGGAATACAGTATTCTAGCATAGCTAAATAGTGATATTTTCTTCCATTCAATGGTAATTCATATTGGTAATTATCACTTGTGTAATGAAGTTGACTTTTTTGACATTTTGGAAAAAGTATGACTCAGTTTTTAGCGAGCCGCTAACCAGACTGAAAATCGAAGACCTAAATGATTTTTTTATGAGTGCGCCACAGAACTTGACAGACGCATGCCTATCTGACATCACCCTGACGCCAAATGACTTCGAAAAGGCAATAAATGACATGCCCATGCACTCCGCTCCAGGCCCAGACTCATAGAACTCCGTGTTCATCAAGAACTGCAAGAAGCCCCTATCACGTGCTTTTAACATCCTATGGAGAGGGAGCATGGACACTGGGGTCGTCCCGCAGTTACTAAAAACAACAGACATAGCCCCACTCCACAAAGGGGGCAGTAAAGCAGTAGCAAAGAACTACAGACCAATAGCGCTAACGTCCCATATCATAAAAATTTTTGAAAGGGTTCTAAGAAGCAAGATCGCCACTCATCTTGATACCCATCAATTGCACAACCCAGGGCAGCATGGGTTTAGAGCAGGTCGCTCCTGTCTGTCCCAACTACTGGACCACTACGACAAGGTCCTGGATGCTCTAGAAGACAAACAGAATGCAGATGTTATATACACAGACTTTGCAAAAGCCTTTGACAAGTGTGACCATGGTGTAATAGCACACAAAATGCGTGATAAAGGAATAACAGGAAAAGTTGGTAGATGGATCTATAATTTCCTAACAAGTAGAACACAAAGAGTAGTAGTCAACATAGTAAAGTCTGAGGCAGCTACTGTGAAAAGCTCTGTTCCACAAGGCACAGTACTCGCTCCCATCCTGTTCCTCATCCTCATATCGGACATAGACAGGGATATAAGCCACAGTGCCGTGTCTTCCTTTGCAGACAGTGTCCACCGTTGAAGACACTGCAAGACTCCAAGCAGACATAAACCAAATCTTTAAATGGGCTGCAGAAAACAATATGAAGTTCAATGATGAGAAATTTCAATTACTCAGATACGGAAAACGTGAGGAAATTAAAATCTCATCGGAGTACAAAACTAATTCCAACCACACAATAGAGCGAAAAATTAATGTCAAAGACCTGGGAGTGATCATGTCAGAGGATCTCACCTTCAAGGACCATAACACTGTAGCAATCACATCTGCTAGAAAAATGACGGGATGGATAATGAGAACCTTCAAAACCAGGGATGCCAAGCCCATGTTGACACTTTACAGATCGCTTGTTCTATCTAGGCTGGAATATTGCTGCACACTAACTGCACCTTTCAAGGCGGGGGAAATTGCTGACCTTGAAAATGTGCAGAGAACCTTCACGGCACGCATAACTGCGATAAACCACCTCAATTACTGGGAACGCTTGAAGTTCCTAAACCTGTACTCTCTAGAACGCAGGCGGGAGAGATACATTATTATATACACGTGGAAAATTCTCGAGGGATTAGTACCAAACTTGCACACGAGAATCACTCCCTACGAAAGCAAAAGACTCGGCAGGCTATGTAACATCCCCCAATGAAAAGCAGGGGTGCCACTAGCACGTTGAGGGACAACACAATAAGTGTCAGGGGCCCAAGATTGTTCAACTGCCTCCCAGCATACATCAGGGGGATTACCAACAAACCCCTGGCTGTCTTCAAGCAGGCACTGGACAGGCATCTTAAAGTCGGTACCTGACCAGCCGGGCTGTGGTTCGTACGTTGGACTGCGTGCGGCCAGCAGTAACAGCCTGGTTGATCAGGCTCTGGTTCAACATGAGGCCTGGTCACAGACCGGGCCGCAGGGGCGTTGACCCCTGGAATTCTCTCCAAGTAAACTCCAGGTATATGGGCTGGGAAGTCTGGCGACCCTGGACCCTGATTGCGTGTAAAAAATGTATCCGGACCTTTTCATACATTGGTACTTGTTCAAGTGGACCTTTGCTCATAGTAGCTGAGTAGCCCTGCTCTAGGGGAAAGGACTATCCATGTATCAAAGTACAAAGAAAGGAGGTAAGAAAGCTTAGTGGTGAACGAAGATTAGTATAATTCGCAGTCACCAAGCGGCTCTCGTATGTCCACTGTGGAGCTCACTAGCACTTTATTTTAATAATTTCCTACCGGTTAAGGCTGGTTTGGTTTCATGTTTTTAGTAACCTTTGGGACCTAGGTGAAAAAGTTTTAGGTGATGCCCATAACGGTAGCTATTTGTCATTTTTAAGTATGAATATTGTAACCTAGTGAGCATATTTATTGCTTTATTACGTGTCCCTTCAACGGAGATGCCTTGATGTGATGTTGATGAGGAGCTCTTGATTCAAGGAATTGTACTTATCCCACTTGAATTGGACCTGAATGTCTCCCATTCTCCAAGCACTACTTGACCCCTACGGAAAAAATTTTCTTAGTGTGATTGATTTTTTTTTACTATTAGCTATTGCTTGTTTATGATCCTGTGGTTTGCACAGTATTTTTGACCTTTCATTAGTAAACGCTTAATTTCTTATATGCCTAAGCGGGTTTTTCTTTTTAACTTATTTTTCAATAGTAGGATGAGCTATTGTATTCCCACAGATGTGTGACAGATGTTGGTTAATGTGTCCCCACAGCAGGATGCTACATGGTGATTAATGTGTGCCCTCCTACAGCAGGATGACGGGCCGCAGTGAGTGAGGCGGCCACAGAGCGTCATGCCCGGGCCGCCACCTATCATCCAGGCCGCCCTGGCTGCTAGTGTGGGTGTAGGGGGCGTTACGTCCTCCTTCACCTTCCCAGCCCACTTTCCGCCCTATGCCTACGTCCCAACCGCCAACCAAGAGTCCCTGCTACACCCAAATTTCCCGTCAGAAGCTGATACACTCGCTTATGTTGATGCTCTCAAGCACTCTGACCTGAGTGACTGGAGGTCCTTGCAGGAGGTAAGTAATTGTCCCTCGTTGTTTGTTCCAGGGGTGAGGGAAGGCCCCATAGTGCTCCAGGGGTGAGTGAAGGCCCAATAGTGCTCCAGGTGTGAGGGCCCCTTAGTGTTCCAGGTGTGAGGGCCAATTATTCTCTTAGGACGAGTGATGGGGAACCCTCCCCCTCCTCACAGCATGTAAAAGTAGTAACTTGTATCGCTTAAGAGTTTACATTTTCTAATACTCTTACGCGTACATTACCGTATTGTTACACCAACTGTATAACTCGTACTG
Organism: Cherax destructor; assembly: GCA_009830355.1. Taxonomy (NCBI): domain Eukaryota; kingdom Metazoa; phylum Arthropoda; class Malacostraca; order Decapoda; family Parastacidae; genus Cherax; species Cherax destructor. Next base: position 32,561 of record WNWK01012426.1, on the reverse strand, counting down.
GTTTACGCTTTTTTAATATATTACTGTGACGCTGTCAATGATGCTTCTTGTGTAAACTTCCTTTCTCCTTCCCTTGGGTGACCATAGGTTGCGGCTCGGGCTGGTGCTGGGTCTTGTTCGGGCGCAGTGACCACCTCCGTGTTGACCGCACTCTACCTCCTGGGCCTTTTCAACCTGTGTGTCGCCTCTCCCGCCTCCTGCTGCGTCCCTCCTGCCGCAGGACGTCGACGTCGCAGGTACGTGGCACAGACCTGGCCCCTCCTGCAGGTGGTGCCATATCCCGCAGGTGGTGGCTCTTCTCCGTGATGGTGCCACATCTCGCGGGTGGTGGCTCCTGTGATGGTTCCACCTCCGTATTGTAATATAGTAGTAGAACTGGACTAGACTAATAATTGAACTAGGTGTAGATATAGATATATATATATATATATATATATATATATATATATATATTAGCGTTAAGTGTTGCTGGTGGTAGCAGCTGCAACAGAAACAGCCATTGCAAGCGCAACAACAGAAACGACAGCAGCAGTTACAGTAGTGAAAGCTGCTGCGGAAATTTTAATTTATAAAGTTTTCCTAAAAGGGGGAAATCGTAGGAAAAGTATGGCAATTATGACGCTATGCTCATTAAGGAAGCTTCATCCACGAACTCTTATAAAATGTCTTGCGCTAAGCACTTATTATTTTACTGACTGTTTCTTCCCTGGTGGTCCCAAATGACGTGTGGTGATCCGATGTTACCTGTGGCAGGACGGTAGACCCAACCCTGCCTCCACTGCTCAACAACCTGCAGTATAACCTCTCTAGTCTCTCCCTGGAGCAGTTCCGCTCCCTTCCTCACGTCACCACCCCCGACGGGGGGCGAGTCCCCCTACACATCTCTGTTGTCGAGCAGGTGGGTGACACCTCTGTTGACAGGTGGAATATATATAAAAATGACTGAAGTTTATAACAATGTCATGAGGCTATACGCGCTTCAGTTATTTTATACATATTATTTATATCCTTTGGGAAAAGTTGAACTGATCATTATCCTTGACTGTTTATAATAAATTTTCTCCTGTGCCCGTTCTCAATCACATACGTTAATTCTCTAGAAAGTAATTTGTGACAAGGGATTTTAAAATTAAAGTAGCATGTGAGATTATTTCAGTTTTGCCTGGCAGTGCCACTGCAGGAACTTTTGTTCAGGAAGAGTTTATCAGGCTCGTCCCTAGCAACGTTTTCTTGACAATAAAACCTTGTTTAAGGTGATTTTTATAATGGTACACATTATTTATAATATGTCGCATACTTTTTAAATATAATACTGCTTGTCAGGTTCGTAAGTTGTGGGATTCGAATCCGCGGCTGCTGTCGTCAGTGTCGTGTTCGTCGGCGATGGAGTCTGTCCGTTCGTCGTTCATCTCTCTGAGTGGTGTGGCGTCGGGCATCATCCTGGCGTACAGTGTGACGCAGCTGGCTCAGTGCTACCCTGACCACACCCTTGACCCCAGCACCCCGCCAAAGATCTGGTTTTTCCGCATCCCCAAGATTGTCTCAACTCAACCATACTCCCCCGTCCCCATGCTTCCCGGGCAGATCCCAGTATTAGGTAAGTTTCCACCAGGAGGTTCAAGCTCTAGGCAAGTTTCAAGAGAGCTCCGCTTTCAAGGTAAGCTCTCCAGGAAGTGATGCTAATGTTAGATAACATTTCTTGCCGGAAATTAATATTGGCTTTGTATAGAAAGGGGTTTAGTTATACGTAATACATATTTTAAGAAAAAGAGGATAAGTATACAAGATATGATGTGGGGCGTAATGACAGTAGTTTGTTGGACTACGTATTGGTAGATAAAAGACTGTTGAGTAGACTTCAGGATGTACATGTTTATAGAGTGGCCACAGATATATCAGATCACTTTTTAGTTATAGCTACAGTGGGAGTAAAAGGTAGATGGGATACAAATAAAATAGAAGCAGTAAGTAAGAGAGAGGTGAAGGTTTATAAACTAAAAGAGGCAGTTAGGGTAAGATATAAACAACTATTGGAGCATAGATGGGCTAGTTAGAGTGTAGGCAATGGGGTCGAAGATGTATGGGGTAGATTTAAAAATGTATTGTTAGTGTTCAGCAGAAGTTTGTGGTTACAGGAAAGTGGGTGCGGGAGGGAAGAAGAGCGATTGGTGGAATGATGATGTAAAGAGTAGTAAGGGAGAAAAAGTTAGCATATGAGAGGTTTTTACAAAGAAGTGATGCAAGGAGGGAAGAGTATATGGAGACAAAAAGAGAGGTTAAGAGTGGCGAAGCAATGTAAAAAGAGAGCAAATGAGAGAGTGGGTGAGATGTTATCAACAAATTTTGTTGAAAATAAGAAAAAGTTTTGGAGTGAGATTAATAAGTTGAGGAAGCCTAGGGAACAAATGGATTTGACAGTTAAAAATAGGAGAGGAGAGTTATTAAATGGAGAGTTAGAGGTATCGGGAAGATGTAGGGAATATTTTGATGAGTTGTTAAATGTTGATGAAGACAGGGAAGCTGTGATTTCGTGTATAGGGCAAGGAGGAATAACATCTTGTAGGAGTGTGGAAGAGCCAGTTGGGAGTGTGGGAGAAGTTCGTGAGGCAGTGGGTAGAATGAAAGGGGGTAAGGCAGCTGCGATTGATGGGATAAAGATAGAAATGTTAAAAGCAGGTGGGGATATAGTTTTGCAGTGGTTGGTGCTATTATTTAATAAATGTATGGAAGAGGGTAAGGTACCTAGGGATTGGCAGAGAGCGTGTATTGTTCCTTTGTATTAAGGCAAATGGGACAAAAAGAGTGCAAAAATTATAGGGGAATAAGTCTGTTGAGTGTACCTGGTAAAGTGTATGGTAGTTATTATTGAAAGAATTAAGAGTAAGACAGAGAGCAGGATAGCAAATGAACAAGGGGGCTTTAGGAAAGGTAGGAGGTGTGTAGACCAAGTGTTTACAGTGAAACATATAGGTGAACAGTATTTGGATAAGGGTAAAGAGGTTTTTGTGGCATTTATGGATTTGGAAAAGGCGTATGATAGGGTGGATAGGGGGGCAATGTGGCAGATGTTGCAGGTGTATGGAATAGGAGGTAGGTTACTGAAAGCAGTGAAAGAGTTTTTATGAGGATAGTGAGGCTCAGGTTAGAGTGTGTAGGAGGGAGGGGGACTATTTCTCAGTAAAAGTGGGCCTTAGACAAGGATGTGTGATGTCACCGTGGTTGTTCAATATATTTATAGATGGGGTTGTAAGAGAAATGAATGCGAGGGTCTTGGCAAGAGGTGTGGGGTTAAAAGATAAAGAATCAAATACAAAGTGGGAGTTGTCACAGTTGCTTTTTGCTGATGACACTGTGCTTTTGGGAGATTCTGAAGAAAAGTTGCAGAGATTGGTGGATGAATTTGGTAGGGTGTGTAAAAGAAGGAAATTGAAAGTGAATATAGGAAAGAGTAAGGTGATGAGGATAACAAAAAGATTAAGTGATGAAAGATTGGATATCAGATTGGAGGGAGAGAGTATGGAGGAGGTGAATGTATTCAGATATTTGGGAGTGGACATGTCAGCAGATGGGTCTATGAAGGATGAGGTGAATCATAGAATTGATGAGGGGAAAAGTGTGAGTGGAGCACTTCGGAGTCTGTGGAGACAAAGAACTTTGTCCATGGAAGTAAAGAGGGGAATATATGAGAGTAGTATAGTTATACCAACACACTTATATGGGTGTGAAGCATGGGTGATGAATGTTGCAACGAGGAGAAGGCTGGAGGCAGTGGAGATGTCATGTCTGAGGTCAATGTGTGGTGTGAATATAATGCAGAAAATTCGGAGTTTGGAAATTAGGAGGAGGTGCGGGATTACCAAAACTATTATCCAGAGAGCTGAGGAGGGGTTGTTGAGGTGGTTCGGACATGTAGATTATTATTATAATCAAAAGAAGCGCTAAACCACAAGGGTTTCGGACATGTAGAGAGAATGGAACGAGACAGAATGACTTCGAGAGTGTATAAATCTGTAGTGGAGGGAAGGCAGGGTAGGGGTCGGCCTAGGAAAGGTTGGAGGGAGGGGGTAAAGGAGGTTTTGTGTGCGAGGGGCTTGGACTTCCAGCAAGCAGAACAAGTACAACACAAAGAGTAGTAGTCAACAGAGTAAAGTCTGAGGCACTACTGTGAAAAGCTCTGTTCCACAAGGCACAGTACTCGCTCCAATCCTGTTCCTCATCCTCATATCGGACATAGACAGGGATATAAGCCACAGTGCCGTGTCTTCCTTTGCAGATGACACCCGAATCTGTATGACAGTGTCCACCGTTGAAGACACTGAAAGACTCCAAGCAGACATAAACCAAATCTTTAAATGGGCTGCAGAAAACAATATGAAGTTCAATGATGAGAAATTTCAATTACTCATATACGGAAAACGTGAAGAAATTAAAATTTCATCGGAGTACAAAACTAATTCCAACCACACAATAGAGCGAAAAACTAATGTCAAAGACCTGGGAGTGATCATGTCAGAGGATCTCACCTTCAAGGACCATAACACCGTAGCAATTGCATCTGCTAGAAAAATGACAGGATGGATAATGAGAACCTTCAAAACCAGGGATGCCAAGCCCATGTTGACACTTTACAGATCGCTTGTTCTATCTAGGCTGGAATATTGCTGCACACTAACTGCACCTTTCAAGGCGGGGGAAATTGCTGACCTTGAAAATGTGCAGAGAACCTTCACGGCACGCATAACTGCGATAAATCACCTCAATTACTGGGAACGCTTGAAGTTCCTAAACCTGTACTCTCTAGAACGCAGGCGGGAGAGATACATTATTATATACACATGGAAAATTCTCGAGGGATTAGTAACAAACTTGCACACGAGAATCACTCCCTACGAAAGCAAAAGACTCGGCAGACGATGTAACATCCCCCCAATGAAGAGCAGGGGGTGCCACTAGCACGTTGAGGGACAACACAGTAAGTGTCAGGGGCCCAAGATTGTTCAACTGCTTCCCAGCATACATCAGGGGGATTACCAACAAACCCCTGGCTGTCTTCAAGCAGGCACTGGACAGGCACCTAAAGTCGGTACCTGACCAGCCAGGCTGTGGCTCGTACGTTGGACTGCGTGCGGCCAGCAGTAACAGCCTGGTTGATCAGGCTCTGGTCCAACATGAGGCCTGGTCACAGACCGGGCTGCAGGTGCGTTGACCCCTGGAATTCTCTCCAGGTAAACTCCAGGTAAGTATGTGTGAGCGTATTTGATAGGAGTGAATGGAGACAAATGGTTTTTAATACATGACGTGGTGTTGGAGTGTGAGCAAAGTAACATTTATGAAGGTATTCAGGGAAACCGGCAGGCCGGACTTGAGTCCTGGAGATGGGAAGTACAGTGTCTGCACTCTGAAGGAGGGGTGTTAATGTTGCAGTTTTATAACTGTAGTGTAAAGCACCCTTCTGGCAAGACTGATGGAGTGAATGATGATGAAACTTTTTCTTTTTCGGGCCTCCCTGCCTTGGTGGGAATCTGCCGATGTGTTAATAAATAAATAGTTTCAGTATTGGTTCTTCGTATCTTTTTTTATTTTTGTATTATTAAAATTGACGCGCTACCTTCTTACCTAGTGAACAGTACATGACTTGTGCTTAACAAGTGACTAGTATAGCATGACTAGACCTCTTAACCAGTAACCTGTCTTTTACTAATTACCCATACACCATGACCTGTGCTTAGTTGTGCATACACCTTGACCTGTGCTTAACTGTTATTATTATTATTATTATTTATTATTATTACATTCACAGGAAGAGCTAAACCCATAGTAGCGGTACAGTGCCTAGGAGGGGGGGAAGGGGAATGAGAGCCAAAAGATTCAGTCTAATGAAAGGGAGGACAAGGGCCAATTCCTTGGCTAAGAGTCCCTCACCCACATCAAGGAACCTCCCTGGAGGGGACTTTTCAAGTAGTGATCCACATAACATAGCGTGCAATCCAATAAAAAACAGGCGATCTTAACATAGGGATGGAAATCTTTAGCACTAGATCTTTCGCATTCGTGCATTGTCAGGAGCTATCCAGTGTTGCGAGAGAGCAACATATAGGAGGGGAAATCCTCTGAGGCAAGGCAGAAGGTATCAATGGCGGCATTCAAAGACCACAACAATATATCTACCGCATCTACTAGGAAAATGATAGGATGGATAATGAGAACCTTCAAAACTAGGGATGCCAAGCCCATGATGATTCTCTTTAAATCGCTTGTTCTCTTTAGGCTGGAATACTGCTGTATAATAACTGCTTCCTTCAAGGCAGTCGAAATTGCTGACCTGGAGAGTGTACAAAGAACTTTCACGGCACACAAGTACGATAAGGCACCTAAATTACTGGGAACGGTTGAAGGCCCTTGATCTGTATTCCCAGGAACGCAGGCGAGAGAGATGCATGATAATATACACTTGGAAGGTCCTGGGGGGATTGGTACCAAACCTGCACACGAAAATCACTCCCTATGAAAGCAAAAGACGGCAGGAGATGCAACATTTCCCCAATGAAAAGTAGGGGCGCCACAAGTACACTGGGAGACAACACAATAAGTGTCCGGGGCCCAAGACTGTTCAACTGCCTCCCAGCATACATAAGGGGGATTACCAATAGACCCCTGGCTGTCTTCAAGAAGGCACTGGACAGGTACCTAAAGTCAGTACCTGACCAACCGGGCTGTGGTTCATATGTCAGTTTGCATGCAGCCAGCAGTAACAGCCTGGTTGATCAGACCCTGATCCACCACGAGGCCTGGTCTCAGAGCCGCGGGGGCGTTGACCCCCGAAACCCTCTCCAAGTAAACTCTAGGTAAACATGGACTGCCCCTGATACCTTCTGCCTTGCCTCAGATAATTTCCCCTCCTATCTGATGCTGTCTTGCAACATTGCATAACTCCTGACGAAGCACGAGTGCGCGAAAGATCTAGAACTGATGATTTCCATCCCCATCTGGCATGTTCTGCCCAACATACCATGTGATCTTGACTAATAACCTGTGCCACTTATTAATGACCTATACAGCATTACTTGTATCCCTTAGTGACCTGTGCCCTTTAACTAGTGATGTATACATCATGACCTGTGCCTCCATTTTAATGTAGATTTGACCCCAGTGACTAGTGTCCCTCGCCCATTATCCTTTGGCTCTTAACTTGGAGGCATGTCGTTACAGGTAAGGACGAGGATGACGATGGGTGTGACAGGGATGAGGTGCCCCTCGGGTCCAACAGCTGTGCCCAGCTGTTGTCTGCTGAGCCCTGCCCCTACAAGCACTGGGTCCTCCTCAACAAGGACACCCGCATGGTAGGTGTCCTCATGCTCTCCCTACAAACATATGCCACTAATTATTTTTTTTATTTATTACATTCACGGGAAGCGCTCAACTCTTAAGGGTCATACAATGCCAGGAGAACTGAAGGCAGTCAGCTTTATTCCAAAGAAAGGGAAAATAGCTCACTCATTGGAAGGAGCAATTCACCAGCAAAAGGCACCTTCCTGGAAGGGAATATGTCACTGAGCTTAAAGTGCACCAAATAAATCTTACTAGATATGGTTGTATGATTAACTTCTCTGCCTTGCATTTGTGTATGGGGGTCTGTAAAAAAATTCATTTTTTTCTTTGTGTTAACCAATTTTAAGCTGAGAAGTTGCTTCCCTTGAAGGGAAAGGGGTGCTTTGATGCTGGTGAAGGACTCTCGGTTCGAGGAATTGTCACTGTCCTTCCCTTCATTGAATTGAACCTGATTTCCTCCAATTACCCAAGCACTGTTTAGACCCCTGTGAATTTATTACTTTAATGGGGCGACTGCTAAACTCGTAATGGTTTTACAGTGCCTGTGAGAATGGGAGGCAATTAGGCTGGATCCAAGGAAAGGGAGAATAGCTTCAGTTTCTTTAATAAAGATCCTCGTACCGGCATCAGTGCATCTGCCTTGAGAGGTTATGAAATTATAGTTTTCCCTTGAATGTGATTAACTTTTTAGTTTCTCTGAAGCTTTTCATTCCACAATAAATATTGTAATAAATTATTAGCATTAGTAAAGGTACTTAAGATGAAAATTTTACTCTACATTTTCAGTTGTGAAGTTTTGTAGTAAGATGTATACTTTATTTTGGTCATTGTGACTAACATGTTTGTTTTACTGAACAGGGAGAGTGTGTGCCACGACTATGTGCTGACAACTTTGTGTATATTGAAGCTGATCAGATGTGCCATGATGTTAATGAAGCTGACATCTGTCCTGGTAACAGACGCCTCTACCTCACAGCCTCAGGAAAAGCTGTCTGTGACTGTCCCGAAGGTCAAGCAGTTATTTTAGTGTTTCTACAATTATAACTTAGAAAATATGAAAACCTATTACGTGTTGAGCATGTTAGATAGGGGTGAATGGAGACGTGCTGGTACAGTATTAGCAGGGTAACATTTGTGAAGAGATTCGGGGGAAACTGGTTAGCCAGACTTCAGTCCTGAAGGTGGGAAGGGCAGTGCCTCCACTCTGAAGGAGGGGTGAGGATGTTGCAGCCATAAGGTAATCTTAACTGTCATGTCGGCAAACTTACGGCAAGATGGAGAGTGAATGGATGATGGTGAATGAGTTTTCTTTGTGTCACCTTGCCTTAGTGGGAGATTATTATTATTATAATAAAAAAGAAGCGCTGAACCACAGGGGTCATACAGCGCAGCAGGTTAGGGCAGGATGCACGGAGAATGGGTTGTAAGAGGGAGAGGGATGATTAGTAGGGTATGGAGTGCAGCAGGACAGTGGATAGTGCAGAGAGAGAGAGGATTATTATTATTATTATAATCAAAAGAAGCGCTAAACCACAAGGGTTATACAGCACGGCGGGGCAGGACAGGATGCAGGGAGAATGGATTGTAAGCGGGAGATGGATGATTAGTAGGGTATGGAGTACAGCAGGATAGTGGATAGTGCAGGGATAGAGGGTAGCAAGAGATCGAGGTAGAAGGGACTGAGGGAGGTGCTAGAGGTATATTTCAGAGTTTGTGTAGTAAGTGCCTTAGTGGGAGAGGGTCGTTGAGATAAAAAAAATTACTTATTACTAGTGTCTATAATCATTAATATATTTTATGGGGAAGCAAAAAACCCATAGGGGTGAAACAGCACCAAGGAAATGAGAGGTAATCAGATTTGATCCAAGGAAAAGGAAGGTAACCCCAATTCCCTGGGTAAAGAACCCATCAGTCTCAAGGAGTCTCCATTGAAGGTCGTCCATAATTGTTAACTTGTATAATTGTTTAATTCCATGGGGAAGTGGAGAAGAATCCTTCCTCCATAAGCCATGCATGGGATTATTATTATAATAAAAAATAAGCACTAAACCACAGGGGTCATACAGCGCGCCATGCATGGGAGCAAGCAGCTAGTAACCCCCTTCTATATAAAATAAATGTGAAAAAAGAAAAACGTTTTTCAGGTCACCGTGCCTCGGTGGGAGATGGCCAGTGTGTTAATAATATTGTTCAAGAGTAAGTGTGCTAAACTCAGAGGTCAGACATTAGTCATTGAGGAGAGTGCAAAATATGTTGGGGCATACAGTGACTGGTAAGGCTGGGTGTGGAGGCAGTTAGATTTGATCCAAGAAAGGGAAGGTCTGGTCCAGTTGCTTATCTCAAGAGCCACTTACCAGTATCAAGTGACCTACTGAGTGTAGTAGTCATACAATGCCACTGAACCCTGTTTTATTGTTGCTAAATTTGTGCTTGGTGAACAGTTCTACACTTGATAGTTTGGTTCAGCAATCAAGATTTTCATTTCCCCAATCCAGTCATTTATATGTATATGGAATTACTTATCACCAAACTACTAAGTAAAATTCTTCCCCACTGCATAATGGCTCAGATATGTTCTATGCTAATAGCTCAAGAATATTATTATTAAATTCGTGAAGGGGAACACTATACCCATAAGGGTCATAGTGCCTGGGGTTTGGGAGGCAATTAAGCTTGATGCAAAAAAAGTCGAGGTTATATCTAATTCTCTGAATCAGGAGTCCTCCATAGACATCAAGGCATCCCCCCCTCTTCCTCCTTGAAGGGTTCAAGATGAATAGAAAGCCAAAGTTGTTCCTATGTACCTACTAACAGAAGTGCCTTGATGCTGGTGAAGGGTTCTTGATCCAAGGAATTGGATCTGTTCCCACCTTTCCTTGTACTGAACCTGATTGTTCTTATTTCCCAGGTCCTGTCCTACATGTTATACTCTTCCCATAATACTTTTTTCAACACATCAGGTGTCCCACTGAGGTAGGCTGACCCAAAAAGAAACTTTCACCATCACTAACTCTGTCACTGTCTTGCCAGAGGTGTGCCCATAATGTGTTAAGAATAATATTTCTGTGTAGTTATTAATCGCCTCGTATAATTAAACATTTGGTGTTCTTTTGCACATTCTTGAGAACTACATATTTGAGCCCAAGAGTTCACTACCAGATGAAATTAAAAAGTTGTCAGGCATCCAATGGCTGCACATGCCTGTGGAGGCATATGAGAAAGACCTTCATCCATTTGTGGAGTGATACTGTTAACACATACTGACCTGTGTTTCCTTGCTGCACAGTAGTGAATTCCCATTGTATTTTTATTTGACTAGTATTTGCTTGTAAACACAGTACACTTTGTACATGTACGTACAAGGTATACAGTCCTAGCTGAAATCAGTGACATACTACTCTATAGTAAGCCCCTTATTATGCAGAGCATTTCTGGCAAATTAGGTAAATTTTGTCCCAGGATGTGACCAACATCAGTCGGCTAACACCTACATACCTATTTTACTGATAGGTGGACATGGATAGCAGGTGTCTTAAGGAAACTCGTCCTAATGTTTCCACCCATACCGGGGATCGACCCCTCAGACCTCGGTGTGTGACGGATTATTCTAAAATATTAAATTCTTGACATTTCTGTTTGTTTTAAGAATGGTAAGGTGTATGGGATAAATGTGTGTGCCTGTCCCTTAGGTATGTTCCCTGGCCCTCATGACACCTGCTACTTTCTGTATGAGCCAGCCTACTGCCAGCAGGGTTCTGTCCTTCAGTTTGACAAGACAACAAAAACCCTCACTTGTAAAGCTGATCCCTGCGGTCATGTCAACAGTGACTTGTGGCCTGATCTACTCCCCTATGCCCCACGGAAGGATGGTTCTTGTTATCGCTTCAATGAGGTTTTTATTATTCTTTATGTTTTGTTATTCTGAGACTTAGAAAATTACATAATGCAATATAGAAAAATATGATCTACATAATTCCTAAATATTTTAAGTGTCCAAACTTGGCAACCAAATGATAACGTTCTTGACAAGACAGCATTAACAACGTTTACGTGAAATCTTTCCCAGCAGGCTATTCAAAATGTTCTGTTACCTCCAACAATTAATGTCATCCCACTTTCCTTCCTTTCCCAATACTGGTGCAGCAAGGGCCGTGCAAAAGAGGCCAGAGATTTGGCTATGACACACAACAGCTGGAGGCTACATGTGTGTCACTGCAGGAGGCTGGCCTTGTGCGTCCCCACAGATCCTTCATGTTTCATCAGATGTTTTTCCCTGCTGCCCAGGACAACAGATACCACCAGTACCAGGTCACATATACTGCGCTTACTACCCCCACTACCAGGTTACATCTCCCATTTCCCAGGCGCTTTATGATCCCTAGGGGTTTAGCCTGCATTACTGTAATAAAAACAATATTAATTTACTGCTCTGCCTACTACCACTATGAGGTCACCTGCTACCAAGTTATACCAACTAGTTACACTATCACCACTGCTAGGTCATACCAGTTACCACTACTATTGGAACACCTGCTTCTCTAAATGACTACTATCAGATTACATGCTGCTTTTACTACTACCACTACCATGTCACGCAAGGTACATCTCATTCATTGACTTTCATACCATTTCCTTTCTCTTTTATATTCAGGAAGTATCAGACGTGTAATCCCCATTCTTGTAGCCTTGTTTTAGTCAGAGTAATCAGGTTCTGTCCAAGGAAGGGGTGGTCAGCTTCAATTCATTGGATCAAGATCCCTTATTGGTGTCAAGGGACCTCCATTGAGGGGTCAGCACTGTTCAGCTGATGGGGCAGCTGATTTCAAACAGTGACTACCACAGGAGGTGGGAAGATCAAAACACAAACCTAGGTATAGTTTATAGCAGGAGTGGGCAAACTTTTCAATGCAGGGGCCACATTCAGACTGGGAACTGTACTTTTCTGATAATGCTTGTGTAACAGCTAGTGTTTTCAACAGAGGAAAATGAACAAAGTTCTGCTCATTCAGCTGCATTTACGTGAGTATGACTTGATCTTGGAGGGCCGCGGGCTGTAGTTTGCCCACCCCTGGTTTATAGGCTTGTAACAATGAAGATAAAATGGGGAAAAGTGGCACAGAAATGTGGGCGTTTCCTAAGGAACGGGGACAAAATCAGCTCTCAAATACTTGGATCTTCTTAAAGGGTAGGTATCTTGATGCTAGTGAAGGGCTCCTAGTCCAAAGAAATAGAGCTCACCTTCCCTTGGATCAAATCTGATTGCCTCTCATTTCCCAGACACTGTTGCCCTAAGGTCCCCATGAATGTAATTATTATTATAATCAAATAGAAGCGCTAAACCACAGGGGTTATACAGCGCTGCAGGTTATTGTAGGATGCAGGGAGAGTGAGTTGTAAGAGGGAGATGGACGATTAGTAGGGTATGGAGTGCTAGATGACGGTGGGTAGTGCAGGGGAGGAGGGTAGCAAGAGATCGAGGTAGAAGGGACTGAGGGAGGTGCTAGAGGTATAATCTTCAGAGTTTGTGTAGTAAGTCAGTTTCTGTCAAAAAGTCAACAAGAGAGTCAGGATTAAAGGAGGGTCCATCTGCAAGAAGGGAAGGTAAAGAAAGGGCCGCAGAGCGAAGACGTCGTTGAAGGTAAATTCTGCGTGCTCGTTGATAGAGTGGGCAGTCCAACAGGATATGTCGAACAGACACTGGAACCTGACAATGCTCACAGAGAGGGCAGGAGCCTCTCCATGAGATACCCGTGAGTAAGACGAGTGTGGCCGATGCGAAGACGGAGAGAGTAGTCTCCCAACCTCGACATTGGTGACAAGAAGAAGGCCAGAAACCTATAACCGGTTTAATAGAATGAAGTTTGTTATTCAGCAGGTCAGACCAGCGTTGTTGCCAACGGGTGCGAAGGTGGGTAGCAATGACCGCAAAATAGTCCGTGAAAGGAACACCTCTATATGAAACTGGAAGGTCATGTACTGCTGACCGCGCAGCAGTGTCTGCCTGTTCATTGCCCTGTACGTCAACATGACCAGGGACCCAACAAAAAACAATATCTTTATGCTTGCTAAAGATACGGGCGTAACAAAGGTGGATACGAAGAACTAGGGGTGAGGTGTATCAATTTTACGGATAGCCTGTAAAGCACTAAGGGAGTCTGAAACGACCACAAATGGTGATACAGGCATAGATGCAATACGGATAAGTGCCACAAGAATGGCATACAATTCAGCCGTAAATATGCTAGCCGAGGGTAATAGATGCCCTCGTACGACGCTGTCCGGAAACACTGCTGCGAATCCGACGCCGTCAGATGACTTTGAACCATCGGTGTATACTGCGATGGCATGGGAATGAAACGGAAATGGTCTAGAAAGAAAGAGCGAGAAGCCGCCGTAGGCAGTTGGGCTTTCGCGCAAGGTAGAGGAATAGAACAGACACGGACAGCAGGAACTTCCCAAGGGGGTAGAGGAAAGGGTGAAGCCACATGAACATATAAAGGCGGAAGCTGAAGGGAAGACAAGAGTGAATGCAGACGAAGAGAAAGGGACGAAGTAAACAGGGCGACGAACAAATAACGAGCGTCTACTAACATCTGTGACAATCCTATACATGGAAGGATTGCGGAGGTCATGAGAGCGAACATAATAGCGAATGCAATGTGCATCGCGACGATCGGACAAGGATGGAATGTTCGCTTCTACATAGAGGCTCTCAACCGGGGAAGAACGAAAAGCACCAAGGCATAAGCGTAATCCCTGGTGATGGATGGGATTAAGGCTGGAAAGAGTGGCAGGAGAGGCTGCCGAATATACCATGAATGTAATAATTCTTCAGATCAAGAGACTTGACACTGTCAAGGTACCCCATTGAAGAGGCCACCCCACATCTGCACCTTTCATTACTTTTAATTTTTTTTAACCATAAGTTCCTGCCTTGTGCATATCAATTTCTATTAAAAAAAACTTCATCCCTACAATATTCCAGTTCATCAATTTCTATTAAAAAAAAACTTCATCCTTACAATATTCCAGTTCCTTTTTATATTTTTATTTTTACTTCATTTCCTATTTTTACAACTCCCTGATCTCTCGGAGAACTTGGTATTTACACACTAAATGTTTAAGCATGACAGTGATGCAAATGTATTATCAGTTCCATTAACACCTTGCCATCCACTTCTGCTTTCATCCTTTCATCTGCCATGACAGTGTATTATTACTGATATTTATGTTCACCATGGTCTATTCCTGTGCTTATCACTGAGTCTTTGCCAAAAATAGTTATATGCTTTGTTCTTTCCACATTTGACATTCCTTTTCAACTGTCCACAGGTGACATACATCATTAAGAACAATACTGACTGGGAACTGGAGGTGAAAGATATCAAAAGAACAAGGAGGGATGTGTCTAGGACCCCTGAAGGAGGTTCTCAGTTACACCCTAGTCATAAAGTGGTACCTTTCCTGGACACCCGGGATATTCCCCGTAGTTTCTACATGTTAAAGAGACCACGTCGTTCACGATGGGGAACTCCCAGACCTAGAAGAGGCAATCACCGCACCCGGCACCACCACCACATCAGAAATAGGAGAAACCACAGTGATGGTAGTGATGCCACGGGAGTTACACGTGGAGCCCTTGCATTGCCCCCTGGAACGGCGGATGTTGGAGGACTCCACAAGAACACACAAACTCAGGGTACAGCCCAGCATCGGGCACGGCCCAGGAATCAGAAAAGCAGGAGACATAGTGCCGCTAAAAGCCGAACAGAAGTTGGAATAGTGCATGGCAGCATGATGCACTCTATCCGCCCAACAAAAAGAGGAAACTTGGACCACAGCAGTATTGTCAGGGTGAGTGTATTAGAGGTTCCCGAAGAAAACTAAAATATTCTGCAAAGGCAAGAGAGCAATGAAATTTGTTTATTTTCTCCATTGGACTACAAAATCTTGCAAGATACAAAAGGCAGTAATATAGGGCGATTTAGCAGTGAAGTTGTAAATGCAGAGGTGTCTTACAAATAAAATCATTGTCTGATTAGCAGCAATTGCTGACTTTATACTTCAAAAGGAATGTCAGGTTGAAAAAATATAAAAATGCTTGTATTGACAGTGAAAGACTGGTTTTTGATGTTGAAAATAACTTATGATAAATGGTTGTCTTCATGGTCATTATTACTGGAGATAATTTGTGGTTTTGATGATGCACGTTATTTAAGAGTGCTTGTTTTGATTGCAATAATTCTGACAGTTGTACTTTTGATAGTGAAAGTGCATTATTTTATCACTTTTTTACTTTTTGATAGCAAGAGTTATCAAAGACACATGAAAGCTTTTAGTATTGTGAAAGTTATGACTAGATATTGTAAGTTTTGATACTTTACATTACCACAAATATTAGTTTTCATGATGAAAATTAAAAATGTGGTCCACAAACATATTGGCAAGATTTGATGGTCTTTTGAAAAATTTTTCACTTGTTCTTGTTTCATGTACTACTCAAATCTAATACACAAATCATCTTTGTGGCAGGTGAACCAAACAGCACTGGCCGCCCCAGTGGTAGTGCAGCAGATGTTGCCCTCGAGGAATACTAGCGCATACTCAAGTTCTAGAGGTGAACACAGGCAGAATAGAAGCTCTAAAGGTCGCAAAGGAAAGAAGAAAGGTCATGGACGGAGAAAGAAGAAAGGTCATGGAGCACGTGGCAAGACAAAACATGAGAACAGGAAAGAGCGTGGGCAGAGGCGTCGTCGCCGGAGGAAGAAGAGACCAATTATGTCTAATGCTACTCAAACAAAGAGAAAGAATCCTAAGATGTCATTGTTCCATGGGCCATCTATGTTACTACCTACAGATGGCAACACCACTGTTAATGGCAGTCACAGCAGCATTGAAAACAGCAATGGGGATCAAAACTCTCATAGTGACATCTCTGGAGAGAGGCTGGATGCAGATGAAGAATTGCAACAGTCGTCTTCGTCGGAGATGTCTCTGCCCGAATACCTGCGTAACCGTGGAAGACGACAGCTGGGAGAGGGTGGTGGCATTATCCAGGCACCCTTACTGAGTGCTTGCAAACCTGGTGCCAAGAGAGACTACAACTACAAGTGTCGACCAAAGTTCATCCCACAGGAACGGGATCGGCGTAGAGTAGTTGCAGGTTCCAACAGTATCGCTCCTCGCCCACCCACCATAACATGTCCACAGGTGATTTCCTCTGCTATTAGATTTGCATTGTTTTAATTTACCTTATTTAAGAGGGCAGAGTACTTGTATTTATGTATGTACCTAGTAATGGTATATTTTTTAGAAAAATTCTCTTTAAATGGGCCTTGATCATATGATGACTTGCTCAGGGGCTCAGTAACTGCTTGCATACCAGTACAGGGGATCCACCTCACTTTAAGTAATTCCTTACATTGTGTCATCCACTCAAGGGAGGTTCCTCAGTGCTAGTGAGGGACTCTTGGTCTAAAGAATTTGATGTGCTCTTTCTTCCTTGGCTTGAACCTGAATGCCTCCCATTCTTCCCCAGACACTATGACCTACTTGTTTAGTTCTCTTCCATTAATGTAATAGTCATACACACCTCTTGGTGTATATGCCTGATGTACCTGACTAAAACCTCTAGCTAGTATTTCTAAGCTTGAACCCTTCATGATGGATATTTGATGCTGGTTAAAGGACCTACTTTTTCCTAGATCAAGCCTGATAACCTCCCATTCTCCAGGTGGTGAGAGACTACAGGTTTAGTCCTTACCAATTAATATAACTCCAAGCTGTGTAACCCTTATGGTTTAGCACTTAGTTATGATAGTAATAATAATAATACAACTCTGATCTTTCCAGACAGTTGCTTTTAAATCAACACTAGATAGGTATTGACTTTTTACGTTCCCTTAGAAAGATCACTGCAAGGTATATCTGACTTCTCAACTTCAAGATGAAACTTATTTGACCACAGATAGAGAAATAAGGCCTGATAATTTAGTAACTTTTTGAGTTTAGTGTAAACTTTATATTGATAATATAGGTTAAGTGAATTATAGTTAAGAGGAACCAACTGTTAAACTCTTAAGGATCATACAGCACTTGGGGAATGGGAGGTAATCGGGCTCAAATTTTATTTTAATTGGGGATTATTATTATTATTATTATTATTATAATCAAAGAGCTCTAAACCACAGGGGTCATACAATGCAGCAGGTTATTGCAGGATGCAGGGAGAATGGGTTGTAAGAGGGAGAGGGATGATTAGTAGGGTATGGAGTGCAGCAGGACAGTGGATAGTGCAGGGATAGAAGGTAGCAAGAGATCAAGGTAGAAGGGACTGAAGGAGGTGCTAGAGGTACAATCTTCAGAGTTTGTGTAGTAAGTCAGTCTGTCAAAAAGTCAACGAGAGAGTCAGGATTAAAGAAGGGTCCATCAGCAAGAAGGGAAGATAAAGAAAGGGCCGCAGAGCGAAGACGCCATTGGAGGTAAATTCTGCATGCTCGTTGAGAGTAGGCAGTCCAACAGAATATGTCGAACAGACACTGGAACCTGACAATGCTCACAGAGAGGGGCAGGAAGCCTCTTCATGAGATACCCGTGAGTAAGACGAGTGTGGCCGATGCGAAGACAGAAGAGTGTGGTCTCCCAACCTCGACATTGGTGACAAGAAGAAGGCCAGAAACCTATACTTGGTTTAACCCTTTGGGGGGTCGACAGGCCTTCTCGGAAACACGTTCTCAGGGTCGAAATTTTTGAAAAAAAAAAAAAAAAAAATCTTATGAATAGATAGAGAATCTTTTTCCGATCATAACGACACCAAAAGTTTGAAATGTGAATGAAAACTTAGGGAATTATGCTCTCGTGAAGTTATCGGTTTTGAAGATGTTTACGCATCAACGATTTCACCCACTTTGAGCCCTATTTTTGGCCAATTCCAATGTTCCAGTTCACTAAAATCATAGCTACTTCGTTAGAACTTCATTTCTTCTATCAATTGAATACAAGAAACTGCCTATTTATCAATTTCAACTACCCAAAATAGTGGTCAGAAAATGACAATTTGGCCAATTTCACACAAATTTCAAACGATGCCAATTTCAAAATAGGCTCCAGAATAAACAAGGCAGACATTCCTGGCACTAAAATAACATCTTCTCTGTTCATTAGTCACGTCTCCCAGCCCCTCTTACATTACTTTTGCTTTCCATTTTGAATTTTTATTCTCACAAAAAATAGAAGATTTACTGTTATGTATACAACTGCATCATTGTAAAAATGGTATAAATAATATCAGCGCACTTGTGCAAGAATATTAGACTTGCCAGTTGATGTGTATTGGACGCATGGTGTGGTTTGTTTACTCTTGAACATTGGCAAAAATCGAACATTTTTGCTACTTTGAGCTCAATTTCAAGGTACTTGTCATTGTCAAACCAATCAAAATCATCTCTATTTCTGTAATATATCTTCCATATTATCACAAGAGACCAAGAAAACGAGAATACATCAATAAATACCATACGAAAATAGACTGCATAGTCGCTGTTTTAAATGAAAAAAAACGGTCTGAGTTTTTTTTCTCATTATGCAGTGTGTGGTGCAGGATTTTTTTTTTTTTTATACTGCACACAATGACCACATAGACCCATTCTTTCATATGTAGGCCTACCAGCCGTTTCCTGCTTAATTTGAAGCCGATAGAATTTACGCGTACTAGTACGGCACTGACCCCGAAAGGGTTAATAGAATGAAGTTTGTTATTTAGCAGGTCAGACCAGCGTTGTTGCCAATGGGTGTGAAGGTGGGTAGCAATGACCGCAAAATAGTCCGTGAAAGGAACACCTCTATATGAAACTGGAAGGTCATGTACTGCTGACCGCGCAGCAGTGTCTGCCTGTTCATTGCCCTGTACGTCAACATGACCAGGGACCCAACAAAAAACAATATCTTTGTGCTTGCTAAAGATAAGTCATAACCAAAGTTGGATACGAAGAACTAGGGGGCGAGGTGTATCAATTTTACGGATAGCCTGTAAAGCACTAAGGGAGTCTGAAACGACCACAAATGGTGACACAGGCATAGATGCAATACGGATAAGTGCCACAAAAATGGCATACAATTCAGCCGTAAATATGCTAGCCGAGGGTAATAGGTGCCCTCGCACGACGCTGTCCGGAAACACTGCTGCGAATCCGACGCCGTCAGATGACTTTGAACCATCAGTGTATACTGCGATGGCATGTGAATGAGAACGGAAGTGGTCTAGAAAAAAAGGGCGAGAAGCCGCCATAGGTAGTCGGGCTCTCGCGCAAGGTAGAGGAATAGAACAGACACGGACAGCAGGAACTTCCCAAGGGGAAAGGGAGATGTCACATGAACATATAGAGGTGGTAGCTGAAGGGAAGACAGGGGTGAATGTAGATGAAGAGAAAAGGGACGAAGTAAGCAGGGGCGATGAAGAAATAAAGAGCATCTACTAACATCTGTGACAATCCTATACATGGAAGGATTGCGGAGGTCATGAGAGCGAACATAATAGCGAATGCAATGTGCATCACGACGATCGGACAAAGATGGAATGTTCACTTCTACATAGAGGCTCTCAACCGGGGAAGAATGAAATGCACCAAGGCATAAGCGTATTATTATTATAATCGAGAGAAGCGCTAAACCACAAGGGTTATACAGTGCGCCGGGGCAGGACAGGATGCAGGGAGAATGGATTGTAAGCGGGAGATGGATGATTAGTAGGGTATAGAGTACAGCAGGATAGTGGATAGTGCAGGGATAGAGGGTAGCAAGAGATCGAGGTAGAAGGGACTGAGGGAGGTGCTAGAGGTATAATTTTCAGAGTCTGTGTAGTAAGTCAGTTTCTGTCAAAAAGTCAACAAGAGTGTCAGGATTAAAGGAGGGTCCATCAGCAAGAAGGGAAGGTAAAGAAAGGGCCGCAGAGCGAAGACGCCGTTGGAGGTAAATTCTGCGTGCTCGTTGATAAAGTGGGCAGTCCAACAGAATATGTCGAACAGACACTGGAACCTGACAATGCTCACAGAGAGGGGCAGGGAGCCTCTCCATGAGATACCCGTGCGTAAGATGAGTGTGACCAATGCGAAAACGGGAGAGTGTAGTCTCCCAACCTTGACATTGGTGACAAGAAGAAGGCCAGAAACCTATACTCGGTTTAATAGAATGAAGTTTGTTATTTAGCAGGTCAGACCAGCGTTGTTGCCAACGGGTGCGAAGGTGGGTAGCAATGACCGCAAAATAGTCTGTAAAATTAACACCTCTATATGAAACTGGAGGGTCATGTACTGCTGACCGCGCAGCAGTGTCTGCCTGTACGTCAACATGACCAGGAACCCAACAAAAAACAATATCTTTATGCTTGCTAAAGATACGGCGTAACCAAAGGTGGATACGAAGAACTAGGGGGTGAGGTGTATCAATTTTACGGATAGCCTGTAAAGCACTAAGGGAGTCTGAAACGACCACAAATGGTGACACAGCATAGATGCAATACGGATAAGTGCCACAAGAATGTCATACAATTCAGCCATAAATATGCTAGCCGAGGGTAATAGATGCCCTCGTACGACGCTGTCCGGAAACACTGCTGCGACTCCGACGCCGTCAGATGACTTCGAACCATCGGTGTATACTGTGATGGCATGGGAATGAGAACGGAAGTGGTCTAGAAAGAAAGAGCGAGAAGCCGCCGTAGGTAGTTGGGCGTTCGCGCAAGGTAGAGGAATAGAACAGACACAGACAGCAGGAACTTCCCATGGGGGTAGGGGAAAAGGAGATGTCACATGAACATATAGAGGTGGTAGCTGAAGGGAAGACAGGGGTGAATGTAGACGAAGAGAAAAGGGACGAAGTAAGCAGGGGCGACGAACAAATAAAGAGCGCCTACTAACATCTGTAACAATTCTATACATGGAAGGATTGCGGAGGTCATGAGAGCGAACAAAATAGCGAATGCAATGTGCATCACGACGATTGGATAATGATGGAATGTTCGCTTCTACATAGAGGCTCTCAACCGGGGAATAACGAAATGCACAAAGGCATAAGCGTAATCCCTGGTGATGGATGGGATTAAGAATGGAAAGAGTAGCAGGGGAGGCCGCCGAATATATCTGGTCACCATAATTGAGTTTCAACAAAATTAGGGCTGAATGTAGGCGAAGGAGAGTTCTACGATCAGCCCCCCCATGAAAGATGTGCGAGGGTTTTAAGAAGGTTCAGCCGGCTGTGACAAGTTGCCTTCAGAGAGGTAATGTGAGGTTTCCAAGACAATCGACGGTCGAACAGGAGGCCGAGAAACCTGACTGTATCACGTTCTGGGATATGTGAGCCGTATAGGTACAATGGATGATCAGAGACCACTGAACGTCTAGTAAACGTAATTTGATGAGTTTTGCCACTAGAAAATTTAAACCCGTGAGTGGTGGCCCAATCAGAAACCCGGTTGATGGCATGCTGGAGGGGAAACTGCAATGAGGTGACAGTCAGCACCCGCTCAAGCTATAGCAAAGTCATCCACATAAAGCGATGACCAAATATTGGATGGGAGAACAGATGCCAGATTATTTATAGCAAGCAGAAAGAGAGTTGTGCTCAGAACACAACCCTGGGGGACACCTTCAGCTTGGACAAATTCCGGGGAAAGCTCATTACCAACCCGGACACGGAAATGTCTTTCAGTTAAGAAGGCCTTAAGGAAAAATGGTAGATTGCCTCAGAGGCCTAAGGAGTGGGCCTGGGCCAAGATATTATACCTCCAAGTTGTGTCATAAGCCTTCTCAAGGTCGAAAAAGATAGAGATAACCGAATGGTTATTCGCAAAGGCATTACGAATATATGTATCCAAGCGCAGCAAGGGATCAATAGCAGAACGGCCCTTACCGAAGCCATATTGACTAGGGGAGAGACTATTGTCTCTAAATACCACATCAAACGTCTATTAACTAGACGTTCCATCACCTTGCAAACTGCACTGGTAAGAGCGATGGGACGGTAGTGGGACGTATCAACGTCCCGTAGTACCCGGTTTGCGAAAAGGGAGAACAATAGCAGACTTCCACAGCTGGGGTAGAACTCCTTGTGACCATATAAGATTAAAGAGTCATAAGAGGACAGTAAGAGCAGACTGATGTAAATGCTGTAGCATACTAATATGTATGCCGTCTGGCCCAGCTGCTGATGATCGGCAAGCAGTGTGTGTTGCCTCCAGTTCTTGAAGGGTAAAAGGTACATTATACGATTCTTCTCTGAGAGAAGAAAAATCTAAGGGCTTTAACTCGCTGGCAGACTTAGAAGAAAGGAACGAGGGGCATAGATGGAGCCCCTGAGAAATGCGGACCAGATGATTACCAATTTCAGTGGCAACGGCAAGAGGGTGTGCTATATCGACACCAGCAACCTGAAGAACAGGAGCCGGGTTGGGGAAGAATTTACCACTCAATTTCCGCACTTTCTTCCAGACTGCACTCATTGAGGAAGCCGAAGTGACAGTAGAAACGTAGTCTCACCAGCAAGTGCGTTTAGCGTCACGTATGACACAGCGAGCAATTGCTCTCTTCTGCTTAAAATCAAGGAGTCTCTCTGTGGTTCTGTTATACCGATACCTACCCCACGCAGCGCGTTTCAAACGTACTGCCCGAGCACAAGCAGGAGACCACCAAGACGCACTTCTGAGAATGCTTGCCCGAGGTTTGGGGGATAGAATGTGAAGCTGCTGTGAAGACTGAGGACGAAGAGAGATGTAAAACCTCAGCAATGGAGGACGAGGAAGGAACCTCATGAAAGGCAGTAAGATGTGCGTAGAGGTCCCATTTCGCCCGGTCAAATTGCCAGCGTGGGCTACGAGGAGGTGGAGAATAAGAAGGGGACTTAAGGATGATTGGGAAATGATCGCTGTCATGTAAGTCCTGGAGACAGACCAGGTGAAGTCAAGGACAGTTGATGGAGAGATCGATACAGGAGAAAGAATGAGTTCGAGGATCAAAATGGGTAGGAGTACCCGTATATAAAATATGGAGGGGGAGAGAAGCAAGAAATGCCTCCAACTGAACGCCACGGGCGTCACAGTGCGACCCTCCTCAGAGAAAATGGTGCGCGTTAAAATTGCCAAGTAATAGAAGGGGTGGTGGCGAGGAAGAAACCAGAAAATCAACATCTGGGATAAACAATGCCTGTGAAGGGAGAGATATAAAGAACAGTGTATACCACTTATTCAAGTGGATACAGGCTGCGGTGTAATGTAGAGAAGAATGAACATAGAGCAGACGGTATGGAACACCAGTGCGTACAAGAAGAGCACTTTCGTTAAAGGTTCCATCGGAAAAAGGATCCGATGAATACAACAAATCATATCCTGAAAAGGGCCGGATAACAGCGGATTGTAATTTGGGTTCTTGCAAACAGACACCAACAGGGAAAAACTGGGAGAGCAACACCTGAAGCTGACCCCGGTTACCCCTGAGACCTCAGATATACCACTGCAAATAAGCCATGATTTATGGAGAGAAAGATATAAGTCGAAGTTAGAGGTATCTATGGAGTAGGGTTAGAAAAGTCCACGTGTGGAGGAAGCGGAAGACCTGTAATCAGAGAAGGAGTGGGACGCTGTGAAGGAAGGAGGGGTGTAGACAGAGAAGAGAGGAGGAACCGGAGGTGGAGCGGTCCATCAACGTTCCAGACTCTGTAATAAATTCTGCGATAGCTTCCAGTGTTTCGGAAGATGAAGAATGTGGGACTACATTAGAAATGGAAGGGGAGGGAGCAACCATCGGGGAGACCATAGCCTGTACTAACGTAGAGGGCGAGGAGATGGAAGAGGAAATTGTCGGAGCTTGGGACGGGACAGGAGTGGAAGCGCCCTGAGGAGGGGCAGTCAAGGGAGGAACTTGGGAGGGGACAGGAGATGATATCAAACGAGGAGGAGGATGAACCTCCACACACGTTACAGAACTAGTCGGAGGCGAAGAACCCGGCAATGGGGATTTTTTTTGCCGGACTTATGAGAAGAAGGGGGCGCTGAGGTTTAGGTGGTGAACGAGGGCGAGTAGACACAGAACTGTGCGAGTGAGTAGAGGAAGGGGTGTGGACATTATGGGATGCCGAGGTAGGGACCTTGGAACCAAGAACAGCAAAAGGATTCGAGACAGGGGTGACTGAGGATTGTGCGACCACAGAGGAAGCCGGGGAAGTTGGGACCCCAGAAGTGGGGCGACGTTTAGCAATGCGAGAATAGGAAATACGGGGAAGTCTCCCTTGAAGGCGTAGATGAGAGACGGCCATAGCATATGAGAAGCCTTCCGCCTCTTTGAGACAACAGATTTCTCGCTTATTCAGGTAAACCTGACAACGGCGAGAGTACGATGGATGCGCCTCATGACAGTTGAGGCAAGAGGGAGGTAGATTACAAGAAGGACTGGCATGGTCGTCGGCTCCACAGACTGGGCATTCAGCCATGGACCTGCAATATTTCGCTGGATGACCAAAACGTGAGCAGTTTCTACACTGTTTCGGTGTAGGGGTCACCTTCCGGACTTGTAAACGTTGACCTGCAATGTAGACCGAAGGTGGAAGTTCACGGCAGTCAAATGTTAAACGAGCTATATTGCAAGGATAATGTCTTTGCTTATTGGTAGGGAGGGTAAAAGTGTCAACTTTAAGGATAGGGAGTTCTTGGAACTCAAGCTGCTCCAAAATGTCATCACCACATGTCTGGAAATTCCGTTGGACAATGGTGTGGGGTAAAATGACAGCACCAGTACAAGAATTGAGAGAATGATGCTTGTCAATAGTGATAATAGTATCTATGGTGTGAAGAGAAGTCTTGGCAGCATTCTGGACCGTGAGCCTCTTCAAGGGGGCTCCTTGCTGTGGTGAAGAAAGGGTCTTGGTCTGAGGATTGGACCTTTGGTCTTCTTCCTCAGACCGAACCTAATTACCCCCAATCCCCCCTTTCCATTTACCCATCCTCCTTTTTCCCTTTCCTCCTCTTCCTCCTCATCCCTCCCTTATTTCCTTCCCATTTTTAACCTGAGAGCTTCCCTCCACAGGCATTCTAGTTCCTAGGTAGGGGAAGGGTATCGTGGTCCCTCCCATTCCGTTGAGGTCTTGGTGGTGTGTAGTTTGCCGTGGAATCTGGATCGCCTGGGATGTCCCGTCCCTCTCCGGTCTCCGGGGTGGCCTTGGTATCTTTCGGGCGACAGGTGTATCTCTGGAGGCCACCTTTCGGATTCCAGGGGTGGTGGCCGAGGCGGTATACTTTGTGGCGGATATCCGGCCGCCTCTCTTTTGTCCGCCGAGGTGGCTCGGTGGATGTGAGTTGCTATCCCGGATTGCTGGTTTACTGGCAGTGAAGGGTAGGGTATGGCAGGGTTCCATGCAGCTTCTGCACTACTTGCGGTGTTGAGGTCCTCTTGGGCGCGGAGGGGATTCGCCCCTTCCATTCCTCCTAGGAGCTATTCCTCCACGTTCCCCCTTTTTTTTTTTTTTTTTTTTTATTTTCTCTTCTTTCTTTTTTTTCTTAAAAAAAAAAGAAAGAAGTAACCTAACCTATGCAGCCCTGAACCCCAATCCAACTGAACCCTACCCCTGGGCCCCTTCCTGATACCGCACCCAGTTCTGACCCTACCTCATTTGGACAACTTTTGGACAACTCTAATACCCCTGTACTCTCTTGCTGGTGCCTGTTCGTCACCTGCTTCAGGTACTGGGGTTCCGACCGCCGACGTATCTGACCTTCGCTCTTCTCTGACCTTGATTCCCGGCTTCTCCCTCGACGGTGCGGCAATTTTCGAATCGCTCGCCCGTCTCCCATCGAGACCACCCCAGGTCCCACATCCAACGACCACGACCCTTACATAACAATTCGACTCTTCCTTCGTTCATCTCAGAAACGCCTAGCACGTCGCGCACTCCCCTTAAACCCTTTTTTTCACACTACCCCAATGGACAAAGTTTTTACTCTCAGACCGACTACTCCAACTACCTATCTTTCCGATCATAGTATTGGTAAAGCTCTCCTACGCCATGTAGGCAAAGATATCTCATTTTCACGCTCTCAAGAGCGGCACTCGCATCATCACAGGGCCAGAATGCTGGCCAAGCTCGCGATCTTTCTCTCTAAGACCATAGATACTATTCCTATCACTATTAACAAGCATCATTCTCTTAATTCTTGTAGTGGTACTGTCATTTTACCCCACCCATTGTCCAACGGAATTTCCAGACATGTGGTGATGACATTTTGGAGCAGCTTGAGCTCCAAGAACTCCCTGCCAATAAGCGAAGACGTTATCCTTGCAATACATTAAGATCAACACTACACTTATTGCTAAACATAACGAGGGCAAGTTCCTGGGCCTTCACCTTGACAGCAGCCTGAAATTCAGCACCCATATCCAACACATAACAAAGTGTCCAAAACTGTGGGGATCCTCTCTAAGATACGAGTTTATGTACCACAATCAGCCCTACTCCACTATACTACTCACTCATCTATCCCTACCTCACATATGCCATTTGTGCATGGGGATCAACAGCAATTACCCACCTAAAGCCAATAATAACCCAACAAAAAGCCGCAGTAAGAATTATCACGCAATCCAATGCTAGGCAGCACCCCCCCCCCACTCTTCAAAGACCTAAACCTACTCACTGTTCAGAACATCCATACTTATTACTCTGCTATTTACATTTATAGAGACCATTAATTCCAACTTTAACCCTGAGCTAAAACACTTTCGTGACAGTTGTGACAGGACCCATAGACATTACACCAGACATAAACATCTCTTTGACATTTCCCGTGTCACTAAATCTATACAAAAATTCAATGCGCATAAAAGGGCCTAAAATCTGGAACTCCCTGCCTGAAAACTCTAGAACTGCAGACACAACCTCCATTTTCAAAAGCACCATTAAAAGCATCTTATCTCACTTCTCACCCAACGGTAGCTAACCACATGAAAACTACTTTATCTTGCACATATCCACAGCAAAATACACTTATTGATATCTGTGATTCCCTTAATTTGCACAGTACTAACCAAAATTCTAATACAACTATTGCCATAATTCTTAACTAGTCATAAGTTTGCCTAAGACACTCCAATATAGAATATGTATTATGCCAATACATCACCTTTATCATTGATATATAAACTAATTGCTAAATTCTTAAACTAATTGTTAAATACACCAATACATCACCTTTATCATTAATATATAAACTAATTACTAAATTCTTAAACTAATTGTTAAATTCTTAAACATTTAAATTTCAGTACCTCAATTCTGTAAACCTAGTTAATCACTACAATTACCTAACCTTACTTCAGTATAATCATTGTGTCACTATTGAGTAAGACCTATCATAAGACTGCCTGCAAAGCCTAGGCATACCTAGGCATATTATTGGCCATTTTGTAATATCTACTTCATAAAATGTATAATTATAAGTACACCCCACCTTGTATATTACTCGAAATAAAGAATTTGAATTTGAATTTGAATTGAATATAGCTCGTTTAACGTTTGACTGCCGTGAACTCCTACCTTCGGTCTACATTGCAGGTCAACGTTTACAAATCGAAAGGGGACCCCTACACCACAACAGTGTAGAAACTGCTGCTTTTTATCAGCGAAATATTTCAGGTCCATGGCCGAATGCCCAGTCTGTGGTGCCGACGACCATCCAGTCCTTCTTTATTTACCTCCCTCTTGCCTTAACTGTCATGAGGCACATCCATCGTACTCTCGCCGTTGTCAGGTTTACCTGAATGAGCGGGAAATCTTGTCTCAAAGGCGGAAGGCTTCTCATATGCTATGGCCGTCTCTCACCTAGCCTTCAAGGGAGACTTCTCCGTATTTCCTATTCTCGCATTGCTAAACTTCGCCCCACTTCTGGGGTCCCAACCTCGACTTCCTCTGTGGTTACAACATCCTCAGTCACCCCTGTCTCGAATCCTTTTGATGTTCTTGGCTCCGAGGTCCCTACCTCGGCATCTCCTCTGTCCACACTCCTTCCTCTACTCACTTCCACAGTTCTGAGTCTACATGTCCTCGTTCTTCCCTAAACCTCCGCGGCCCCCTTCTTCTCATAAGTCCGGCAAAAAAATCCCTATTAACGGGTTCTTCGCCTCCGACTAGTTCTGTAACGTGTGTGGAGGTTCATCCTCCTCCTCGTACAATATCTTCATCCAATGTCCCCTCCCAAGTTGCTTCCCTGACTGTCCCTCCCCAGGCCACTTCCACTCCTGTCCCCTCCCCAAGCCCCTTTGACAGTTTCCTCTTCCATCTCCTCGCCCTCTACTTTAGTACAGTCTATAGTCTCCCGATGGTTGCTCCACTCTCCTTCCATTTCTAATGTAGTAGCACATTCTCATCTTTGTCTTCCGAAAATCTGGAAGCTATTGAAATTTATTGCAGAGTCTGGAACGTTGATGGAGACCGCTCCACCTTCGGTTCCTCCTCCTCTCTCTTCGTCTACACCCCTCCTTCCTTCACAGCGTCCCTCCTTCTCTGATTACGAGTCTTCCGCTGCCTCCACACGTGGACTTTTCTAACCCTAGTCCATAGATCCTCTAACCCGACTTCTATCTTTCTCTCTATAAATCATGGCATATTTGCAGTGGAATATCCGAGGCCTCAAGGGTAACCGGGTGAGCTTCAGGTGTTGCTCTCCCAGTTTCCCTGTTGGTGTCTCTTTGCAAGAACCCAAATTGCAATCCTCTGTTATCCAGCTCTTTTCAGGCTATGATTTGTTATATTCCTCGGATCCTTTTTCCGATGGATCCTTTAACAAAAGTGCTCTTCTTATACGCACTGGTGTTCCATACCGTCAGCTCTATGTCCTTCTTCCTTACATTACACCGCAGCCCGTATCCACTTGAATAAGTGGTATACACTCTGTTCTTTATATCTCCCCTTCTCGAGCATTGTCTATCCCAGATGTTGATTTTCTGGTTTCTTCCTTGGCCACCCCTTCTATTACTTGGCGATTTTAACGCCACACCATTTTCTTTGGGGAGGGTGCCTGTGACTCCCGTGGCATTCAGTTGGAGGCATTTCTTGCTTCTCTCCCCCTCCATGTTTTAAATACGGTACTCCTACCCATCTTGATCCCCGAACTCATTCTTTCTCCTGCATGATCTTTCCATCTGCTCTTCATCAACTGTCCTTGACTTCACCTGGTCTGTCCTCCCGGACTTGCATGATAACGATCATTTCCCAATCATCCTTTGGTCCCCTTCGTATTCTCCACCTCCTCCTAGCCCACGCTAGCAATTTGACCGGGCGAAATGGGACCTTTAGCACAACCTTTGCCTTTCCTTTGGGGTTTCCCTTTCCCTTTTCCTCCATTGATGAGGTTTTATATGAGTGGGAAGGGGGTGGGTTTTTATTTGGGGTTGTGAGAGGGAATAAATTTCCCAAAGTGGGTTTTTATAAGGACCTGCCCTTTTATCTCATGGGGGGGCTCCTGCCCCCTCGGGCATTGTCAATTTAAATGATTTTGGGGCATATTCCCGTTGGGCGCCCCCCTTTTCACCAAAAGGGAAATTTTCAAACCCAATGGCTTTTTTTCCCCTGCAACCCCTTTTTTTACCTTCCCTTCTTGCTGATGGACCCTCCTTTAATCCTGACCTCAGTTTACTTTTTGACGAAACGACTTACTACACAAACTCTGAAGATTATACCTCTAGCATCTCCCTCAGTCCTTCTACCTCAATCTCTTCTTTGCTACCTCATCCCTGCACTATCCACTGTCCTGCTGTACTCCATACCCTACTAACCATCCATCTCCCACTTACAATCTATTCCCTGCATCCTGTCCTGCCCTGCCGCGTGTATAACCCTTGTGGTTTAGCGCTCTTGATTATAATAATACCTCATGGAGAAGCTACCTGTCCCTCTCTGTGAGCATTGTCAGGTTCCAGTATCTGTTCGCCATATTCTGTTGGACTGCCCACTTTATCAACGAGCACGCAGAATTTACCTCCAATGGCGTCTTCGCTTTGCTGCCCTTTCTTTTTACCTTCCCCCTTCTTGCTGATGGGCCCTCCTTTAATCCTGACTCTCGTTGACTTTTTGACAGCAACTGACTTACTACACAAACTCTGGAAGATTATACCTCTAGCACCCTCAGTCCCTTCTACTCGATCTCTTGTTACCTCTATCCCACTATCCACTGTCCTGCTGCACTTCATACCCTACTAATCGTCCTCTCCCTCTTACAACCCATTCTCCTGCATCCTGCCCTAACCTGTTGCGCTGTATGACCCCTGTGGTTTAGCGCTTCTTTTTTATTATAATAATAATAATAGCTAAAGGGGACCTAAGACACTGTCGGTAAGCGAATTCATCGCTAAACGAGGAGCAACTATACAGGTCTCCTCCTCCACATTTGTCCAGTTCTTTTTAAAGCTACCCAAGGTCCTATCGATGCTAAAACCTTGCAGTTTCAAATTTAGGTTGGATAAATACACGAGTGAGGTTGGATTTGATGGACTTCATGTGAGTAAATAGAATTATCAAAGCTTATTGCTTGGGTAGCGTTTATTCCTGTTAGTGGGTTGGATTTGTGAAGGACTCCACAAGTATAGGCCAACAGGCCTACTGCAGTGTTCCTCATAAGAACATAAGAAAGGAGGAACACTGCAGTAGGCCTGTTGGCCCATACTAGGTGGTCCTTCACAATCCATCCTACTACAAAATATTTCCCCACCCCAATTTTCAATGCTACTCAAACAAAAAGCTTTGATAATTCTATTTATTCACGTGCTAAAACCTTGGGTATTTTAAAAATTTTGGGGTTTGGGATAAATCATGGGTGATGGGGTTGGATTTGGGGGGGACTTACGTGAGTAAATAGAATTATCAAAGTTTATTGCTTGGATAGTGTTTATTCTGTTAGTGGGATGGTTTGTGAAGGACCTGCCTAGTAGGGGCCCAAACGGGCCTGCCAGTGTTCCTCCATATGTTCTTAAATGTTTATACACCCCAGTGTCTGTATATTGTAATAAATAGAACTAAAATCAGGCCCTAATATATTTTTTGGGGGGTACAAATACGGGTTCAGAGGGGCCCGTCAAAAGCCCAAGGCGTCAAAAACGGGGCCCGCCGCAAAGTGAGGAGGACTTTAATAATAAAAATTCAAAAATAAAAGACATTCAAGGGTAACTAACTACATCATCTTCAACCCAAAGTTGAGACTGGTGTCTATGCAACCCACAGACAGAGACAATATCCCGATATCAAGTCAAAAAAGACCAGGCCAAATGACCCTGCCAGGATCAAGGCAATATTTTGTGGTGGTGGTGACCAGAGAAACACAGGAGATCTCCCATAGCATGCAGACGGTTGCAAGAACACCAACATGCCTGTAAGACTTTTATCATGAATAAAGCCTGCATGTCCAAGGGGCCACACTGCATACCAGATGTCTTGGAAGGACACCCAGCTGGTCATAAAAGGGAAAAAGACAAAAACAGTAAGTGCCTGGAAGCTGGTTAATCCATACACAAAATAAAAAACCACCAAAATCAAGGGTTTTCAGTTTAGCCAAACCTGTTACCCAACTTTTGTATATACAGGTAGGCCCCCCCCTGCCATTTCCCCCCTTTAAGGGGGGGGTCCACGTGGGGAAGGGTTTTCGGTCTGAGGTTTGGGCCTCTTGGTTTTTTCCTCGGGGGGAACCTAATTACCCCCAATCCCCCCTCCCTTTTCCCCCTCTTCCCCATCCTCCCTTTTCCTTTCCCCCCTCCTCCCTCCTCCCCCATCCCTCCCCCCTTTTTACCTTCCCAGTTTTGCCCTGGGGCTTCTCTCCTCAGGCATTCTGGGTTTCCCAGGTAGGGGAAGGGTATGTAGTCCATCCCATTCCCTTGGGGTCCTTTTTGGGGGTGGTGTAGTTTGCCGGGGAAACTGGATCGCCTGGGGATGTCCCCGGTCCCTCCGGTCACCCGGGGGGGGCTTTGGGTATCTTTCGGGCGACGGGGGGATCTTTTGGAGGCCACCTTTCGGATTCCGGGGGGTGGCCCAAGGCGGTATGCTTTGGGGGATATCCGGGCCCCTCTTTTTTCCGCCGAGATGGCTCGGGGGGATGGGTTTCTATCCCGGGGTTGCTGGTTTACTGGGGGTGAAATGTAGGGTATGGCACGGGTTCCATGCAGCATCTGCACTCTTGCGGTGTTGAGGTCCTCTTGGGCACGGAGGGGGGT